>JAQFZX010000035.1:0-128332 GCA_034682405.1 Hydroisotoma schaefferi | reverse complement strand
TAATAAACAGTTTCGAACTTCAGAGGGGGGCCACTATTCGAGAGGGGCCACTATTTGAGGAGGGCCTCTATTCGAGACAATACGGTAAGTAGGCTAGTGGCTTACCGTTATTTCAGCAGTAATCATCCTGACCAGTCACCACAGTACAAGCATAAACTAGAAGCATAAGCTGCCATACCACAAGCCCCAATTCTACTGAAGTAAACAGCCACAAATATAGACAAAGAGTTTACTAAATGACAGTCAGAGTAATAAAAACTCTAGAAATGGCTCAGAGTCAGCTAGAAGATAGGATTTCTATTGTAATTTAATGATTTTAATGAGAAGACCATACTTCTTGTACTTCCTGTTGTAAACCCAACACAGTATTGTCTCCTAGATAGATCCAATGCCCAGACTCATACTAAAGATAGAAGTATTAGCTTGTCCTGCCTATTACAAGACCTCAACTAAGTAGCTTTCTCTGATGTGAACTTTCAGGTCAACATCGCCGTACATTAGTTTTTAGTTGTTTCCTTTCACCCTTTATCGTCCTTTCGGTGGGGAGATTGAGACACAGTTAGAAATACCTCACAGATTTAGATAATAAATACCTTCTTTATTCATTGATTCATGTCCCTTCACCCATTTTATTTCCAGCCGAGTAAATGCTAACCGAACCCCACAGTTAGTTGAAACCTTGAAACGTGTCAGAGTCAAGAAAGAAGCTAGAAGAACCCAACTATAAGGCTATGATCGACCCCATCCTTTCCCAGTCCCGATGAACCCCATCCACCAAAGCTAAACCATCCCTTGATGAACAAAGCATTTTTCTCTTCTGGAGTCTTTTAATATGGAAATGGAATGATCAACCTCATCTCATGTTTTTTTCTGCTGTAACGAAAGTAGACCCAAGCGTTCAGGTCCAGATTGTTCGCTTTCTTATGATAAATCATTATCTTGATTAAGAACAAAGAAGAATTCTTTGAAACAATCCAAAGAAATGTCTCACTTGCATCACCATCATCATAATCCTTTCGACGCATCTCCGGGGGTTTATAGAGGTAAGCAAATGACCCAAGGAATGATCATATTCCGTTTTTACCTGCTTTTAAATTTTAACAAGGGTTCTTACTCTGTTCACTGAATTACAATTTGAAACAAAGCAGTTATTAACTAAGTTTGCAAGACTTTTCCCAAGATGTTTTTTCAAGAACATGAAGCTTTATTAATCGATTGTTTGTGTAATAAAACAATCTAGGAGCCTTTAGCTATAGACAAACATGCATGCAGACTAAGTCGTTCTTTCATACATGTTTTCTATCGTATGCTTGTAACTGTGATGTATTGCATCGTTGCGTATTTCATATCTTTATTTTAATTTTTTTTATGATTATGCTCATGGATTAAAAAGAGAATAACAAGTCCCAAAGTAAGTTGTGTAGCCCACCTGGAGTGAGTTGCAAATAGCTTTTCCCATAATTGACTTTTCTGATCGGTTTTTACGTATCGGACTATGACATAAAGCCCGTACACAACGACAACAGCACAACAGAAGGGTAACAGTAGCCGATCTCTTGAGTGAACTAGCTACACGTTTAATGTACGAAGATAGATATGAATAGGGGTGGGTCAGAGTTGACAGTTGATGGCAATACAGGCAAATCCACCTCTTAGAGAGTTGTATACCCTTTATTAATCCTTTTTGTAGAGTGTATAATTTTTCTTATGGTAACATTATATAGAGCAAAGAAGATGTTGAGATCAATCAAGTTGAGACGGGCAGAATAAAAATGATGTTTTCTGCATAATCCATGAAAGGTTGAAAAGTTCTGGAGTTCTGGAGTTGCTTACCTTTTAGCAATCCGTTTATTTTAAAGAATATTTAGTAGAGATTCAATTTAACACTGATTCGAGGAAAATCATCTAGAATTGTATCGTGGAACTTGCAACAAATTATTGTTCGTCCGAGTTTGATAAAATGAGCCCTAGTACCTTTTTTCAAATGGTAAACAAAATGAGTATAATATAAGAATCAGTAACAAGCAATAACTCATGTTCAGCCTTGTTTACATTACCGACGGTCGAGTTAAGTACACATTATTTATTGAAGTAATTAAATGATGATCCAATGATCCCTTACTTCAGTTTCACTCTCGATTTCTGTTGAGTTCTCTGTTGAAATAAACGAAGCCTTTAGCATTGGCTGCTGGTAGCTTGGCGAGTTAAATAACTGAACGTTAAAGGTAGCAGCAGTATAAGCTGGGCTAAACTAATAGTTTTTAGCAATTATTACGAGATGATCGTCTGGGAAAAGTAATATTTGATGAAACATATCTCCAGGCATGTTTGGTTTCGGAACCCTTAACTCAGTAAATCTTGCTTCTAAAGTTGTTGCAATTTGGTTGAACTCGGAGGAGGGTCGTATAGGATTGATTTGGATATTAGATATAAGTAGTTTCCCAAGACGAAGTTTTAATCAAGTTATAGCAGATCGAGAGATGATGTTTTGTAAGACAGAGCTTGGGGTTTAAGCTTTGTTTAGTTGAATTCCAGGTTAGAAAATTTCAAAAGTATATCTTACAAGTTCCAAATTCAGTGAAATCGTTTTAATGAATTTCAGCTTAAAGCAAATCAAAGGTTTCTACGAAAATGGTAGCTGGCATGGACTTTTCGTAGCATTTTACTGCTTTCAAAGCCTAAGTAAGGGACCCTTCAATTAATGCTGACAACCAATACTAACGACATACTATATTTAGGGTTGAAAATAAAAACGCAGCTGACACAACTTGTTACAAATTGACAAAGACCAATTAGTCTTGGTCACAGCTCTATCTTGTCTAGTTATCCCTCTTTCTATCTAATGCATTGTCCCATGTCCCAACGAAAAATTTGTAATGCTCAAATCTTAAACACCCTGTTCAATATCTACCCTCGATTAACTACCACGTACAGTAGTTGGGTGTGGATTGTACTGAGAGACATTCAATACATTTTAAATATTAAGAATTTAAATTGACAACGAGTCATTAGGTAAAGTTGATTTTGTCGTTTTTATTGAAAATGTTAATAAAATGGGAAATCTTTCGGTTAGCACAAGGTTTTTAAGATTTTGTGTCTTCATGTGTCAATTATAACAATAGTAATGATACTTTTAGCAGCTTTCTTTCATGAGAACATGAACAGTACAGTCTAATCGATTAGTCTCATGTCGTTGACTTTTTGGAGGAGTCCCATTTTGGGTTTCTGAGGTCTTCCCTACAGTGAATTGATTTCAGGGATGATCCCGTCTCTTTCTCCCCTTTTACAGTTACTCAGCCTACTAATTCTACTTTCTGAGACAACCTCTCTTTCTAAATGGGGATTTGAAATATTTATCACTGATACTAAAGACATGGATATTAGTTCCATCATGTTAACATCCAAAGGTTTTCGGTTGCAAGGGTTGGACTTAAATTTCATAGTTTAACCACCGATTTAGATACAGATTGAACCTGGATATTATTTATTTCTCCTTTCACTCAACAGTTGCCTCAAGTTCTGTCCCAAATTGTCTATAGCCTACTCTAGTTTAAACCTTGAAAATAATCCGTGTATATTCATGACTAAGGCAGAAGTAAGTAAGGGTGCGAGCATCAGTATCATAATAAAATGAATGTTTCTATTTAGTATGTATTTTACGAGTTCAACCTCGAGTTCCGGTGGATCCGCTCCGGGATGATTTTACGGCCGTTGTAATGGGAATATCAAGTGGTTTTGGGTACAATAACAGTACAACTACATGGATACATATTTGCAAGAAATGAGACTCGAAACCCTAAAGAATCTGGATAGGCAGGAGAGAACATCCTTTCAAAATGTTATGCTTTTCAAAAGGAAGGTTTTTTGGTAAACAATGCCATATTTTGAAATTTTCCGAGATGTGGAGATAACAAGATTGAAAACTATCGAAATTTAATCTGATAATCCAATGCCCAATCAGCCCATCAGCATGTTATTAATTCGTTATTAAGCATGCAAATAACGTATTTACATTGATAAACCGCTACCATTCACTGGGAAATGAATTGTAATAAGACCAGTGGAAGTATTCTCCCGGATGGACCCAGTAAAAATTACAGCATTTGTGTTGACGCGTGACCTCATTTTGGGATATCGGTACTGCTTTCTCGGAATGCTTATCTTATACTGCACTATCTACCACTCGTGTGTTCTGTATGTAGTCGGTAGTCATTCTTTTGCCGTTTTAAGGATTGATTGCATTCGTATTGAATATGGTTTTAAATCGTGTATTTAATTTTCAAAGTAAATTTTTTCTTCTAGAGAGTTTCTATTATTATTAAGTTATGTGCATTGATACAGTCTACACCATGGATGTTTTGACCAAAATAAAATACATTGGTCAGATTTAATTTCTTTATCATCAACCGATCAGCCGTAACTTTATAGTCTAACCGTAGACATATTAAATGTAAGAATAGTTTGATATTGATAATTTTGTGACTGGCACGGGCACGTGCTTTGCATTTTGGGTACACGACCCAGTGGCCATGGCCAACGACCGGATGGCCAAATTTTGGCCTTATTCGGTATAAAACAGTCAATTTATCATTAATGAATTTGAAAACAAACTACAGAAATCGATGTCTCTAGTAAATTAATATGGTGAATACCTATCCCCTGAAAATACCTATAATACTTGAGTTCAGTGTCTATAATCTTCTTTGTATAATTCACTACAATGTTCATACTTTGCCTTGTTGCTAGTCGTTCACACTTAAAACTTTCATACAGGTGCTCCAGGCTCAAAAGGGATATTCATCAAAGAAGAAAAGTCCCCTTTAGGAATAGTTGTGGAAGGGCTTCCCCATCCCTATTCAAGATATGCAATGAACCCAGCGTCCATAGTAGTGGACCCTGTTCTGCATCAACAATACGTCAATACTAATGGTACAATCAATCCATCCTTGGAGGGTCAACAGTGCTTCAGCAATAGCAATAACCAACACATTCCAAACTCAGGCTATCCCCCACTTCCTCTGCAACATCATCAGTCACACCCCCAAGTAGCCTATGCATATCCACACAGTTATGCTCCACATCTTCACCCCCACCAAAGGTATTCCACAACTTCCGGAGGCTCAGCTATTGACTTTCAATCTGCAGAAAGCTTACTAACGACTATACCCGGGTTGCATGATTATAGTGGCTTGGCTTTTGACCCTTATGGACAACCTGGGGGTACTTTTCCCCCACCCCCACACCCCTTCCAAATCCAGTCATCATCGCCGTCCTCTTCCAACTATAACCCACTTGGCAAAGGTCCTACAACAAATTCCGGAGGCAGTCTCTCTCAAGTTTCTCAAAACAGCAATAGTGGTGGGGTCAAAGGTCGGCCGTACATGAATTGCTCATCTCCAAATTCTAACAGATTGGGACCTCTTGGTCTCGTTGCTCTTCATGGGGGACAAGTTGATCAAGATAGGGGCGTTGGGGGAAGCAGGTTTTTAATACACATTTTTAATTACTCTCTCATTTCCGTATTTGAAGAATTTATCAAGACTTTTAGCTTCAGCTTGTAATTACTTTGCAAGCGTAGACAAGTTTTATTTTTAAGTTTTATATTTCAATCAATTTCCCATCTTAAAATGTTTAGCAAAGTTGTTGGGAGCTTTACATTTCTCTTCTGTGTAATTGAATCATATAAAGTTTAACTTTCTTTCTACGTAAAAGGTTGCCATTTGCTTAATCTCATTACTATGAATTAAGGTAAAGGATTTAGTTTATTAAAAACAAATTTTGTATGCATTTCCTCCAGAGTTCAAGGGGATTTTTCCAATACGAATGTGTCTAGCTCAGGTAGTGGGAATGGTGGAGAGCTTCTTCATCAACTGTCCACTTCATCTTCCTTCATGAGTGGAGGCAATTCCAAGACAATTTCCGTTACCAATCTTACCCATTATCAGAAGAATTTGAGGCGTGGTGAAAGCGTTGACGGGAGCTATGTTTCGGATAATCATAGGCAACTTCACGGAGGTAAGAAAATGACGCTTTCTTCAATGAGAAACTTTATCAAGGATAGTTTTTATGTGTTCGTGGTAGCATAGCAGGTAGCATGCATATTTTTTAAACCTTCTAAACAAAGCTAACGCTAACAAATACCTATTAACATTAACAAAGTCGGTTCACTGCTTCTGATAAAGGTAACCATTGAGTAAAACTGATAAGATATAAATAGGATCTTTCAGAATCCCATTAGACTTTAAAGGGTTAAAAATAAAGTGTGAAGGGTTTTTGCTATTTCCATCCTAACTCGCATGTACCAATCTAAAAGCCGTTATTACCGGTTGGGGAACAGGGAGTCTCATTTTTCTCAATATCTGGTTCCGTTTTCTTGTAATATGCAACCACATCCCCTAATATGTATTTTCTTTATATTGCTATCTTTTGTATTAATTACTACACATATTTATGGGTTTATGTATATCAAACTACTTTTAATGTTCTAAGTTATGAGATGTTTGTGCCTTCCTTGTCTTAAATTGCGAATAATGGATGTAACCTGAACTTTTAACAAATAAAACAAATATGAGGTTGTAGATTACGTTTAAGCAAAGGCTCTCGTGCCTCGTGCGTATGAGCTACAGTAGAAGACTTAAAATAAAGGGAGAGAACAGCTAGACGGCTTTGCTGAAATGATCATGATCAACCCATGATGAATTAGAGAAAGTGAAGCTTAATTAACCCCGTGTAAATAATAAATGGAGCTTTTAACGCTCTTTTATTCTACCGTTCCCGTAGGGAGTTGTACAATCCATGAAACAAGAGTTTAGTTTCGTCAGACAGAAGAATATAAGCCACGAAAGAGCTAGAAAGGTATTTCTCTCTATTCTGTTGAGACAAGTATGTATGAAAACTTTGAATCCTTTTAGTCTCTGTGGTCTGATCTTCTGCCCATGCATATAGTTCGTAAAAGTTGAAATTAAGGCCTTTGTTCTTTTAATGCTTTAATTTACAAGTTAGAATTATTTGGTAAATCATTAGGTTTTCTATAAATAACTGGGCATTTAATCAGGATTTGACTGGGGATGTGATGGTAATTGTAGAGGAGAATTAAAAGCTCACCAAACTATTTGAACGTTTCCTACATACCATGCAAGTACTATATAGTGTAATGGTACGAAGTGAAAAGGTATAAAAACGCTTGAAATAAAACTGGATTTTAGAGGCAAGAATCAAGAACGATATAAAACCTTAAGCTTGCTTGATCTTAATTATTATTTAATCTGGAAAAGATCCCGATCCAAAAAGTAAAGTGAAATGAAGGGTAGGCCAGTAAAATAATTAATGAATGGTTTTATTCTTTCCAGTAGGGATTTGCATTTGAAAACGAGTATTAAGAGTACACCTTCACAATGTACAGGGTCAGGAAGTACCATGCGGATAGCTTTATCAAGTTTAGGTAATTGTTTTTTATTAAAAGACAACAACCGGATTTATTTTTTCAAATATTAAAATAATGAAAAGACAAGCCGGCCTACGTAACTTTGGGATGTGACAATCATGTTGGAAGAAAGCCTTCATGAATATTAAATCTCTTTATGTGTAGAGAGAATTCAGGGCAATTTTAAGCAGATTTAAAAAAACTCCTGTGACTCGCCTGCTACTTGTCATCTTACACAATAAAGGCAGGGCATTTTTACACGGTAGAAATGCTGAAATAGGCTTAGGGGTTGTAAAAAGGATGTTACCTTACTATGAGATGTAGACACTACTAGTACTGTAACACTTATAGAATCTGTTATCAAGTGGGACTTTGGGAGTTATTCTTGAAGAAAGTACAGATTAAAATATGACTTTAATAAGGTTTAGCCACTACAGGGACTTCATTGTAGAATGATCATCATCATCATCAGCTTTTTCAGTCTTATGTTTATATCATAAGCGGATTTATTTCTCTTGCTCCTTTTTAAAATTTCACCCTCTGGGAAAGTCTCTAGTTTAGTATATCTGTAGCAGCTATGAATTTATTACTAAAAGCCTTGCTTGCTTTCCTTGCCAAGCTCAACCTTATTTATACCCTTTCTCTTCGGACTAGCTAATGCGATTTTTTATTTTAAATGTCATATAATGTGCTGTTAAAAAAGGAGAATGCCTGCCTATAACGTTAAAGAGCATTTAAAAATCACGAAAAATTGTCAGAAAAAATCAGCATTTGAATGCAGAAATCGTAGTTTAAAAATACAGGGATAAGATATTCTGAAGGAACAAATGAGATCTAATTTTATTACTTTGAGGTTTTATGCTTTAAAAAATAGATAGAGAAGATAGAGCAGAAATATCTTCCCCGACCTCATCAACGGGTTCTAATTCCTCAGGAATGGGTGCCGGTTTACAGGCACAACCGCCACACCCATCGACGTTACTTATCCCACCACCACCTTCTCAGTGGGGTTCCTTGTCAATCTCTCCGTCATCAAGCACTATAACCCCCACAACTACGGCAGCTAGCAACGTTCCACAGCAATCTCGTCATCATTTGACATCTGTGCATGTGAGTTTTCATTAAGTATTTTCCTTTTCCTTGGATTTTTTTATACGTATACTTTTAAAAGGTTTCATCACGATTTTTTTTTACAAATATGAGACCAATTAAGCATATGCAGTTTGATCAAATGAAGAAAAATGATGTTACTTTACTGTCGTTGGGCCTTTCGATTGAATTTTAATTCTTTTAAATTTGTTAGGATAGCTTATTTTTTAATTAGAGTATCAATTAATGCTTTGTAAAGATATGACATAATTAATGGATCCAGGCCTACCCATCGTGACTAACTCATAGAGCCTCAATCCATCGTGTGTGACTAATTAATCGTGCCCCTTTTCATATTACGATCAATACACATCGTTATTTACAAAGCATCGTGGATCGTAGGTCTAGAACATATAGTTCCTACATAAAATAGTCTTTTAATCCATCGTTAGTTCTAAGAATCGTTGTATGATAAAGTCATTTACCCATAATTAGTAAGGGATTAAAAATGATCCTAGCTACCTGGAATTATTTGGTTTATTTGAGATTTATAGTTTACTACTTATTTCATTTGGTTGACAGTCTCCTAATAGCAGCATTACCCTTGATACTAACTTAAAATAGCCCTAAACGTCACATTTTAAACTCACGATTAATTCTGTTCCAAATTTTTGCTGACAAAATGCCAATAGAGTTTTCAGAAACAAGTCAAGTAAAACCTCTTTTACTTAACGAAGGTTATAGCTATATTTATGAAGCTAATTGTGCAAATTCAAAAAAGATGTATAGGTTCGTAGTTTGTACACTTTGTACAGTTAACATCCAAGTGTCGAGGCCGCTTTCACACTGATAAGGAAAACGACAGTCCTGTATCAATCCAACAATCACAACCACGTCCCAATTCATGCAGAAATTTGAGTACGAAAGGTCAACCAAAATATCAAAAAGCAATCAACCAAAACTTAATCTTAGATAAAACTTCGATAAATCTTAGTTTTATCTAAGCTTTCTGATTTTATATTTTTACAAATGTTTGTATATTTTGACGATGACGATGCATTGTAGTTTGTAGTACACGATTTAATAAAATACGATGAATTAAGCCACGATGAAATGCATTAAGCATACTATGGAATGATGCTAAGATCAATTGAGAAATCGTCATCACGATGGATTGAAGCACCTATGAACTAGTCACGATGGGTAGCCTGGGACCCATAATTAATTATATACATTTAGAGCACTTTGTCATCCTCAAATCCATCTCAAATGAGTCAAAGTACCTCATCCTCGTCGTCTTCGTTGCCACATTCTACAACTCCGACTTATCATCAGCGTCGAGGTTCTCTTCAGTTGTGGCAGTTTCTGGTCAGCCTATTAGATGACCCTGGAAGTGCTGCATGTATTTCTTGGACAGGACGTGGAATGGAGTTTAAATTGATTGAACCTGAAGAGGTTGTTCCTTAAACATCTTACTATTTTAATGAATTTTTGGCTGGCGCTTTACTCAAGTAAATAGCATATTTAAGGAATTTGAGGCAGAATTGGCATGCCTTGAATTACTACTACCGTACTACCTCGTCGCTTAGAAGCATTGATAATGTGATAGGAGATTTTATTTAGGTGGCTCGACGATGGGGTCTCATGAAAAATCGGCCTGCAATGAACTACGACAAACTGTCCCGATCTCTCCGCTACTACTATGAGAAGGGTATAATGCAAAAGGTAGCTGGAGAGAGGTACGTATACAAATTCGTCTGTGACCCTGAAGCCCTCTTCGCCCTGGCATACGGAGTCGCTGCTGCTGCAGCGAATTCTGGAGCAAACATAAATCTGAATTCAAATGGCCAAGGCTCCTCAGCTTCCATGGGTGGAAGTCCGGGACTTGGGAACCCTTCAGCTTGTTCAAATTCTTTACTATCTCCATCAGAAGAGTCTCCATTGAGCTGTCTTACGCAAATAAAGTCGGAGACTACTACAGAGAGTTTCTATTATAATTACGGATACCCGTCAAATGCACATCACCATCATCATCATCACCAATATAGCTCGGGATTTAATACGGGTTACCATCATCAATGGAACTATGATCTCATTAATATCAATGCAATGGCAAGGAATTACACCCCCACCATGGAACCCACCAGGTTCGATAAGTAAATAACTTTCAGCCCTAAAATAGCAGTTAGCTAGTTCAATACGAGTTGTTTACTCACACTCTAATAAAACAGAATGTCCCCGTATCCCTATTTATAGTAGCCCCCACGAATAGCACCTTTCAACTCATTTAATTAATGGTCCAAACCCCAGAATAGAATTAGTAACCCTGTCCTAAGACCCTAACTATTGATTGCGGTTATATGATGCTTCTAATTTTTATATACTCCGTACTGTATCCATTAGAGGGAAGGATGAGACGGATGAAGGGGGTGAAGACGGTACAACCACTCCTATAGGTGAAGGAACACAAAGGGTAACAATTTCTGACCATGACAATGACGAGGATGAAGAAGACGATCTTGGGGATGATTCGTCTTGTGAATCCGATTCGGAAACACCGTCAAGTCTTCAACGACAAGAACTGAATTTATCTTCATATGGAACCAACCCCTTGAGATCTCATTCTGTGCTGGGTAAAAGTGTCACTAGTAGTGGTGCTAGGAAACGATATGAATCCGCTAAAAAGAACTCACCCTACTTGGCCAACAATAATAATTCCCAAGGGGTTGTTAGTGGTGTGAATTTTAATAATAATAATAATGAGCTAGATCGAAACAATGGTGGTTTTATTGCTGACAAAAGAATGAGTAGTAATACAACGACGAGGTATGGTACAGCAATTAGTAGTGTTGAAAATAATAGAAAATCTCACGACTCGACTAATCTAGTTCAAAGTGAGCTGTCATGCTCAAGGCACGGGGATCTCGGTTTCTTATCTAATCATTCCAATAATAGTTCAACTAGAAATTCTAGTCAACAATGTAGAAATAATTTTTAAAAGTAGTATGAATATGCTACATTTTTCTGAGTAGTTATTTTAAATATTTTAAGGCTGTACTTGGGAAGTACAGGACTAGGGTAGATTAGGATTTAATTTGGTAATCAATTAGGTGGTTAATGAGATAACATATTCTTAATTAGAAGGATATACTAGCTGTCTTATGCTTTTATGTGAGGTTATACCAATCTTTCAATCACATTCCATTTTATAGGAATCACAAGTAGGCTTGTTTTTAAAAAAATTCGAATTAATAATGTATTTGATTCCCTGTGACTATCAACCCAATAAATTTAACTGCTGAAACGCTTTTTTGTGTTAAGTTATTAGTAATTGACATTCGAATCATTTACTTAATTCATGACGTTCCATCCAGTAGGATTAGAATGGTGATGATGTCCAACACCTTCGCACGCACCAATATTCGCAACAGGTGTATTCATGATCTCAATGTGAATAATTGACTTCTTAGCCTCGCTCATCGTAGCACATATTTTCCAATCGTTCCTCTCCACTTGGAGCGTAATCCCGTCTTTAGCCTAGAAAATATAATACTGAGATTACAATTAATATCGAAGTGACTTCCTGAAATGAACGACCTAATTAACGGCCGAACATTTCTAAAGGAACTATGAATATTTCTAAGCATTCACTATTCACAAATCCATTTTACGATTATGTGCTTCCAATAAATAGAATATTTATAGCTTCATTATCATTAGCATATGACATTGCAGCTTGCATCCGTCCCATGCATAGTTTAACTTACAGGGTTATATTATCATGCTTTTATGTTGCTTTAAGTAAATACATGCGGAGCTCATACTCAGCTATTTCTAAAGCCTTATTTACTAATGGAGGTATTTGAAAAATGAGTCATAATTTAGCAGCCCTTACCTTGGCTCGTTTGCGGTCAGGTTTATCTGCACATTCTTTTCCGTAGTACATTTCTTTATACAGTTCCTCATCGGTTGGAACGCTAACGTCCACGAAGGCAAGTCCAAACCAACTGCTGTACAAATTGAAATCGTATGGAACGGAAAACATCAATGCAAATCGGGTATGACTGTCTCCAAGACGGTAGGTCAGTACCCCGACAGCTCCGGTGGCAGTGTCACTGGACATACGGACAGAAAAATGTCACTACATTTAGACGATCCTTATGTTTTTGTACTAGGCATTGGGGCTCCGATTCTCATAATGAAATGTAGATTTTAATTGTTACCCTGTTTTCGAAAAGGAACAAGCATCTCTAGTCTTTCCTTCGATTATTGGCTGAGGGGGTGCATAACAGTAGCCAGACTGAGAGTAAACAGACGGATCTGTCAAATCATGTTCCGAGTGGTTTGCTGAAAAGGATTATGGCAGATGAATTTATATTTCTTTGCAGTAATCTTACTAGGTATGCATTTAATGGAATTCTTACTGATCTGGATCGTGCAATTTCGATTGGTCTTGATTGCATTGGACATCTCCTGGATAGAAGTCCCTGATAGGGAAGATCCGTCCACAATCTGTTCTCTTGGCATCTTTTTTGAGACTTTGACAAACTTTAATATTTTAAATGGAGAATTTACTACAACTATAGGTCGAATGTACGTCGTTCGATCTGGATAGCTTGGAGTCAACTGAGGTATATTTAACTTGAAGGAAATTAATGTTTATTTTGACATTGAAAATACTGATGACTCGTACGTGTGGTTATTAAAGGTAGAGTTACAGTCATAATCGACATCATCCCCTACTTTCCACTTTCCAGCTCGTTAAGTTAAGTTAGTTTTAGGAGCTTACTTAAGGTGTGTACTAGCATAATAGCATCCAGGTAGGAGTCAACTCTTGGTTTTAAACTTTCGTTTGCATGCAGACATGTATAGAACCTCATGATAATTAGAATAATTCGCACATAATGCGTCATTTGTATATCCTGGCCAAGATTGCTGAAAGTTGTGTGCATACTTATTCGACCGCATTGATCTGTACGATGATGTAAATAGCGCTTTGGAAGATATTGCAGCAAAGCAAAAAAAGCTAATCGGGGACTTGGCTGAGTAAGCTCTCCATCTATGAATATGAGGATGGATACACTTTGATGACAGATTTTGGAAACCGCATATCCTAATTTCCTAAGCGTGTTGTATACACGAGTTAATACAGCAATCTATTCTATAAAATAGCAAATATAACCAACAGAACGAAATCGCAGTATTTGTTTAAGGACTAAAAGAGTAATTTGACGGGTAGTGGACGATAAAAAGTCGTCTATATAAAATCATTTGTAAATCTATACATGAATTGTGATGTCCCGTAAACCCTCGCTATCCAGCTCGAATGTCATGCATAATTCTACACTCCAACGCTAGTCATATGTCTATTTTTTTTGCTAAACCGACATATTTCTTTGGAACATTGTTCGGCAAGCATATTGTATTACTAAAATGAAATATAAGATCCATCCATATCTAAATCTCTGGATCCATCTCATGTTAGGAGGAGAGACCAGTTCAGAAGAGCACTGTGACAACTTTCATGTTTCATCATCTTAAGCTATATCTTCGATACCAATCTCACAAACAAGCCTAAATTTGTAATTAACGTTGAACCAATTACCCAATCTACACCTCTGAATATACTACAGACAAAGAACATTTACCTAAAAGTGCATGGAAAAACTACTAACTACTAGTCTAGCTTCTTTAATACACGGTCACATCAAGTAACATTGCATATTTTTTGATAATCCAATTTGAGAACAAAAAATAACCGGTTTTCCATGTACTGTGTTCTCTTATCATGTTTTTAAATTTTGCAGTGGAAGCAATCAGCATATTTATACATGCAGCCAAAGGCCCAACACTAAAGACACCAGAATTTGATAAAGTTTTATTATACTTGAAGCATGCATTCTCACACTCATTGAGGCAGTTTGTGCTGCTTTGTTCTATTGAATCTATTCGATGTGAGAAATTGTGCAAAAAATCCCCTCTAAACCTTCTAAGTTCCCTTTCTCAATTAAAACGCATGTATCTACAGCCAACCAACATTTACGGGTGACTGGCAAACGATGTTACTTCATTTCTCCTACCTGTTGTACATTCATTTTATTATGTTAGCCAGCCACCCCATAGTTCTTTCAGAGGATGGGATATGCACGTGTGTTAGGCTTTACAAATGTCCTTAAATTATGTCCTTATTGCAATTTCATCTCCAGTACATTTGTCAAATGGGTGTAAGTAAATGTTTCCATTTTTTTCAAAACTGAAAATAAAGGGTCTTAAAAGAGCTGGAAGTTGATTTATATTTCTAAATCTAGTATGCCTTCTGTTTCTGTCGCATCTCTGGTTTTTTCAGTGCCCTCACGCAAACGACTTCGTACAGGCCACAGGCATCATTAATAAGATGTAGCTGATAGATAGATATGCATGAAATCAAGTTACGTACTCCAGCTTTATTATACTAACTGATAACTACCCAGCGAAGTTTTTTGCCAACCTAACGTTATACAACACCAAGGAAGAGACCCATCGCACTTGAATAATTCCAGTCAGAGTCCAGGTACAAGTGGTAAGGAAATGGCTAACGAATAGGTTGATGCAGTAGTTGCTTTGCTAGTGTGAATGCCTATAGAATGTTACATAAAAGTGTAAATCCTCCAAGAAGTTCTGCATACCAGTCTTTGCAAAAGATACAAAGGGTCGAGAGTAGAAGAAGTGATTCTTTTATGTATTTTTGCACAGAAATGACAACGATCTGTTTGCGAACAATAGTTTTAGATTTTAGGAGGACTGTCTGTTGAATCTTTTACCAAAACATCATCGTCTTGGCTATCAGACAGGGCAATTCTAAAGGCGTTGCTGGTGTCGGTTAAAAAGGATATTTCCGGACAAAAAATAAAGACAAACAGGTGGCTAGTGGGACCTAAGTAATGGTGTATTGGAATCTGAGAAAAGTGTAACTGACACTGAATGAAGTAGGTCGTGACAAAAGGGGATTCATGCATATGCATGCTGAAGAAATGATGGTAGTTGGTAATATTGCAGCAGACGTAGCTCTGCATTTAACGTATGCCACAAGAAAATGATTTCTGATTCTGATGGTTACATAAAATGTTTTTTTTGTATGGCACAGGATCGTTAAGTTCTCGTTTGGGTTTATTTTGAAAGTTTAATGGCGAGAGGTATCTAGGAGCTTTATCTTTAATAAGATTATAATTACCGTTTCTCTGAGTTCAGAACGGCTGAAGACAGGAAGGCGTGCCTAGAGTCGATAAAGTACAATCTAAGAGAGTTGGGAAATGAAATCGGGAATGGCTAAACTAATTAGTAAACCCGTTAGATATAGCAGAACATTATTGAAAGTAATAGCACACAAGTATAAGGTGAAATAGTGAACTTTCAAAATAAAGTCGTGAACAAAACAAAATACTATACGTATGATATGAAGTTATCTTAGGATAATAAAATTTACAATCAACTTTAATGAAAAAGGTGATACAGTACAGTCACAGCGTTTATTTAGAGAGTTTTAGAGAACGGAATCAGAAGGAAGGAATAATTTAATAAATATAAAATTATATTATATAAATAAATTATTAATAATTGACAGTAGGTATTTTATAATTGATAATGGCTGCCGATACAGTAGAAACTCATACAAAACATTTGCCCAACAATGGTTTAGAGACGGGTGAAACAATCAAATATTTAGAGCCCGGAATAGCAGCAGAAATTCTGGACTCCGTGTCTCATGAATTTGAGAACAAAGACTGTCATTACTTTTGGAGAAGAGTTGTAAAGGATCTGAAAAATAAAAAGTTGATACCGATTAAGATTTTATTTTTCTTCAAGTATGCAAGTAAGTTTTGGACATTTTAAGGGGATAAATTCATGAATAATGCTTTTGATGGTGTTACAGTGTCAGTGTAATGAATTTACAGCGTTATACGTTCTCTACCCCTTCCTCACTTTGCATATGGATTTCTTGGGACTTGATGAATGGGAAATTGGGATCAACCAAGCTACATCGCCTATAGTTGCAATATTAGGACCACCCTTTGTTGGCATTATTGCTGACAAAATTGGAAATTTTAAGGTACCTAAATGAGAGCTTCAACTCGCCTTACGGTCACGGTTAATTTTATGAAATGCACTGAATTCGATTCTACACCATATTTCTCTAATGAACACTATTACGCTACCTTACCTACAGGTATTGTTATCTTTCATGACCTTATGCAACGCTGGGATTGCCCTGCTCCTACTGCTAGTCCCACAGGCTCGCGAACAAGTCTTACTCCCGAACTACATGACGTTTGAACTGTCATGCAATTTATCTCCAGCATCATCTCATCGTTTCATTCTTCAGTCCATAGAATCAAGTTCTTGTTCTGTCAATTCTCAAAACACTCCTTGGAAGGACATTCCTCAAAGTCCAATCTTCTGTGGCACAGTTTGTCCAGCGATGTTTGATCCAAATATGCTCAATGAATCATCCTTAGATCTTCTTCCAAGAGTTGCACAATCATCCGCCGAATATATTAAGGACACTACATTCCGTTTACCTGATGGGCATGAAGAGCTTGACATTGATTTGGATGATAAACTCATCTTAGTGTGCGAACGGAGCCTCTTGGGGGAAACTTGTTCCCTCGGTCATCAGCGACAAGCTTATCAGGTCGAATTAAAGCCTAAGCCTAAACGGGCCTTGCAGAATAATGAGACGGATCGGATTATGCCAAGCTCTTTTTATTTTACTACACTGAGTTATCAACAATTGACCCTCGTTGCACCGATAAGTAACGGTAGTAAGACAGACGACATTGTGACCGAGTTAGCATTGCAAATCGAAGGGGACATTGCATTTGATAATTTAAAACATTCGGACCCTGTATGCAAAGCTGGAGAACCGATTGAACAGGCCAATTGCACCCGGAAGTGCTTTGTCCAGTATGATAGGAATTTATTTTGCAAAAATATAATGGGACAAGGCAAGGTGAGAGTTGTGCGGTTTAAATGATTACGTTGCAATATTATGTTTATGCTATGCATTAAATGCTTGCTATTTATTTATTAGATAAATACTAAGTAAATAACTTAGGATTTTTATTAAACCACACAGGTATACGATGTTGTACTAACTTTTTCGCTGTACACGGCTTTTAGACTTCTACTTGGGTTTACTAGTGCAACCGCATTCATCATGTTTGAAGGAGCAGTATTATCGATTATGAAGGTATGAATAGTTCCAACCGTTCCAATACAATACTATCAATTATAATGTATGATAATTAAGAAACCAAATCTTTGTTGTAAAAATGATTTATGTCGACCTTAGCAATACGGAGGGGACTATGGCCTTCAGCGAGTCAGTGCAACAACTGCAGCAATCATCTTTGCCCCCTTATCTGGTTTGATATTACACAAATTTGGATTCCGACCAATATTCTACTTCTATGCAGTCCTGCAAGCATTATCTGCTTTACTTTCTCTAAAAATTGATTTGAAGTTTAAAAAACCAGCAGAGAAAGTTATAACTAACTTATGGGAGATTATTTCCCAGCCGGAAATTATCATTTTCTTCATCGCCATGCTTTGGTCGGGTAAGTTTGATCTCGTTTCCTGAAGTACCTTTAGATAACCAAACTTTTTTCGGGTAATGTTTAAGAAAAATATATTTCTAAACGATATAGGAGTGTCTTGGGGATATATTGAGACCTTCCTTTTTCTTTTTCTGAAAACGATTGGGGGCTCAACTATCTTGATGGGTCTGACCATTTCCGTGGGGGGAATAGTGGGGTTACCCTTGTTACTATTCAGTCGCCCAATTATAAAGCGCTTCGGTCATGTTAATATCCTTTGCCTTGGTCTATTCTTCTATGGAATAAGATATTTTGGTAAGTTGTTGAAAAATGAAATCTTGCTTTAAAAGTAAAAATCTACTCTAACACTTCTATTTCTTTCGTAGGATTCTCGATAATCGAAGACCCCTGGTTATGCCTTCCCTTTGAAGCTATGGAAGGAATTACGGCAAGTTTAGCTCTAACAGCAGCAGCAACTTATGCTGTAGCCCTATCAAGTCTAGAAACAATTGCTTCCGTGCAAGGGATATTTGGGTGCCTGTACTTTGGGATAGGTAACCAAAATACTTAAAAGCAGATAGCAAAACTACGCCAAAAAACGGAATCTAATATGCAACATACTTCCAAAATATTTCCAGGGAAAGGTCTTGGAAGTCTATTAGGTGGAATCCTTATTAAAAAAGTTGGTCATCGGGACACATTTAGGATATTCGGTCTAAGTTCTTTCGTAGGTTGTGCCCTGTACATGATCGCGAATCTCTTGTACATTCGAAGACAATCGGCAGCACGGGAAAAAATGGACATGAACCTGTGGGGAATTGGTGATCGTGAAGCGGATGCAAATCACAATAGCGATGATAAGCCACCCCTAAATACAGCTCAGATTGATAAAGTCAGCGGAGGTTACAACGGACCGCTGGAAGTCAACCAATTTACGGATGTTCCTCTAGACGAAGAGAAAGCGTTACGAGTTGCTAATAATAATCGTACAAATCAAAGTGAAACTGATAAGCAGGAGTCAAAGGAAACATCCCATGAAACCGAAAACAATGACTATCACCCCGAAAGGGCCAATAATAGTTGAAATACTCCAATGAAATATTATTATAAGTATTATTAAAGTATTTTTACAAAAAAAAACGAAAAAAGTTTTAAAAAGCTAAAAATGATTGGAAATGTGATATGTTATAGGAGAATTCTTCATCCAAACTCATTTACTTTTAACTAAGAGTGTAAGACACATGCATTTGAAAACTGAAAGTGTTAAAAATTCAATAAACCATTCCATATCTGAGTTGTCTACCGTATTCTCCGAAATAATCCCCCCCCCCCGGTATAAGGCCCCACTACCTTTCCTAGGAATTTTGTCCATGTTAATAGAATTTCCAATTTTTCCTTCGAATTAATAATTTCCTGGGCATTCATTATACGGTAATTTAATTTTAAGGTATGAGAGATTATCAAGATAAGTGTTTGTAATTTTTGACTTTATGGATCATTTCGCATGCAAAATGCAACATGATTACCGTATTTCCCGTTTTAATTCCTCCCCCGGAATAATACCCCCTCCGGTTAAATTCCCCTCTACATTTCCAGGTATAATTTTGCATTACAAATTCCAAGTAATAAAGCTCCAGGGGAATTAAAACGGGAAATACGTAACATTTTAGCACAACGTTGAACGCATAGACAAAGTATCAGTGATATTTTGTCCATGCGTTCAACGTTTTTACGGTAAACTCCATGAAATAATCCATTTCCTGAGAATAATGCTCAAATTTATCATCTTTTACGAAAATAAATTACATCATAAAATCCATCCGTTTTTTTTAAAAAAACCGTCATATTTCTGATTTCAAATTGTTTATTTTTTGAAAAAATAAAAAAACTTGGGAAAAAATTGCAAAAAAATGATAGCATCAAGATTGGTAAAGCATCGAGTAATTTTTAGTGAGCGAATCTTGAATTTCCACCTTGTTAACCACGCTGGAGTTTTATCTTTAAGAAAAAACTCCTTAAAATAAGTTAGGGAGGAGGTGGATAAGGGACGATTGATTATACGGATAAGACCTTATCTTAATTGTATTATTATTGGAATGAAACAGTGGACGAAGTTCCATAGAAACGAGTTAGAATAAATATTTCCTAGTAGAATGCCGGGTCCGACCAGAAGAAGAAAGATTCACCAAGGAATCACAACAGAAAAGAAGAAATACAGGACAAAAAGGCGGACCAGAGATATCGACCTTATCGTCGACGACCTGGATAACCCTCAGAAGAGACTTAAACTTGAGAACCAACCCTTCAACCTTGACCTTCCTGGTGCGGGTCAATTCTACTGTCTTCATTGCGCGTAAACCTCTTAGAAATCTACGATTTTATGTACCGTATTTCCCGTTTTAATTCCTCCCCCGGAATAATCCCCCCTCTAGTATAATTCACCCTATCTTTCCATGTTGAAAGTTCTATATAATTGCCTTTGAAGTAATAAAACCCCAGGGGATTTTAAACGGGAAATACGGTATGTTTTTGCTTGAAATACTTACCTGATTTTTGTATATTTGAAACCTTTAGTAAACACTATATCAGCGTCCACGCTCTTGAGGAACATAAGCGAGGAAAAGTTCACAAGAAGCGAGTGAAGGAAACGCAAGAAGTACCTTATACAATTGAAGAATCGGAAAGGGCTGCAGGTCTTGGAACTTACGTAACACCGGCCAAAAAATCCCGTCCTGAAATTATGGAAGCTGAGGATGTCAAATTGGATGATTGATTTAACGCCGGATCGGATAGGAATTTAGAAACTTAACTTGTGTTTTTTTTGTATCTAAAACTATTGCTGTAAAAGCGAAAAAAGATTAATAGACCTGTTACCAATGTAAGTTTCTTATCTACAACAGAAATATTGAGGTTTAACTTTGCATAAGACGTTCATCAGGATCTTTTGAATCTTATACTTGTAGATTTATATAAATAAGAAAAGATACGATGGTCCTTTTCAAACTATTTTCACGAGTGAGCAACGCTGCGGCTTTGGATCGTCTTGGTTCATTCCAAGGGCATTTTCAAGCTACTCAGATGCACTCAAAATCGCTAGCGTTTGCTGCGTCATATTCATCTTGTCCTACTCCTTGGAACCGTAATATGTTCCTTAAACCTGGTTTTGTGGCCTTAGGGAAATTTTTTTCATCCCCTGAGACTTGGTAATACTTAAAGGAACAATAATTTGCAAAGCTGGGTACTAAATTATAACTTAGGTAGTTGTGCATACTTAAAGGGGTGTTTTTATTTGTAGGCTTTCTAGTCCCAAAATATGCAAGGAGTATTCACCTCATAATATTTCTCGGCTTTACTCTACTCAAAACCTCTTTCGTCTTACGGAAAAGAATGCAGGGATAGTTCAGCCATGCCTGGATCTGGAATCGGTTATGAAGAAGAAGAATATGTTCCAAGAGTCCATTCAGAAACGAAAACTTACCAGGAAGGATGTGTCATATATTGACCAGCTTTATGCTAATGCAGTAGAAATTAAGAAACTGAAGGAGAAAGCAATTATAGATAGGGATGAAAATACTAGGAAGTGTCAGGAACTTATCAAGTCGGAAGGAGACAAGCTGATGAAGGCTGCTGAAGTGAAAGAACTTAAAGAAAAGGGCCGGGTCTTAAGGGAAGAGTTACGAGACGCTGAAATCAAGTTCAATGCAATGAACGATGAGTTAGTAGACTATGTTTTGTCATTGCCAAATATAGTCGATGCGGCTACTCCGGACAATGAAGCCCAACTGCTGAAAGAAACCAAAGTCCCGGAGGGTGTGACCCCTTGGAATTTTCCAGTGTACAGTTTTATAGAATCGGATGTTGGTCCAGGACTCCTTGCTGAGTTTCCAATTGGCCAAAGTGCTTGGTTGGATGTACAGTTAAGAGAAAAAGCACAGGCTCATTTACTTAGTGGTGGATTTGTGGAAACAGGAAATGCGGAGTATGTTAAAAGGCTTATTTTACAAGGAGCTGGTATTGATCACAGCCAATTTTTACGAATTCGTGAGGTGAGCAATGAGCAAAGGCAATAAACTTGTTTTTTTATTGCTATAATATTAATTCGGGCTTTTGTTAATAAAGTTATGTTTTTGTAGCCAAATATGAAAAAGGGTTTGGAACATGCAACTTATCTTGCCGGAGGAGCGTCATTTCCTTCATTTCTGGCTTTGTTTGCACAATCCATCATTGAAACTAATGCTGCACTTCCTTTGCGATATTTTGTGATAGGGAGATCATATGAAACTCAGAAAGAAAGTTAGTTTTTAAAAGCGTTTTAGTATTTAAAAATAAATGTTCCTTTCTCCATTTGAATATTGTAAACTAAACGTTCAATGTCTTGAAAATATTTCAGAACCTGGATCATATCAAAGCCATGTTGTGCAAGCGTTTGTGGCTTGTCGTAATGAAAAAGAAATGGAAGAAGAGTTTATTAACTTGAAAAACCTAATGGAGTCATTTTACTCCAATCAGATAGGAATACCCTTCCAAACTCAAATGGTTCCTGCATCGCGACTCAATCTCTACGAAAGAAAAAAGCTGGCATTCGTCATGAACAAGAACGAGAAGTCTCCAAGTAAGATGATTGGAACACTGTCTACCGTTGGCGATTATGTCAGTAAGCGGCTGTTATGTTGCTATTTCGATGAAAATCAAAACGCACAGTTTCTTCATCTTATTAGCGCGCAGTTCTTCGATATAACACATTTTCTTCGAACACCGAATAATTTCAAGAGGGTTCCTCATGCTAATCCGGAGTCACCAATCGCTTTGGGTACGATGGCAGAAATTGTACCCAAAGAGGTCCATATAGACAGACCCTCTTAACGTTCGTGAGCGTTAGTTTCATGTTCAAACAAGTCTTGCTTGCTAAAGTCAAGGTCCACGCTAAGTCAATGTATTCTTGTAGAATAAGAAATACTTTTTCTGTATATCCATTATATCATTCAATGAAATTCGACGGTAATTGTAATTTGTATACTCGTCCGTATCAAAATTATGCAAGTGTAATAAATGGAACAACGATACAGAGGATTTGAGAGGTCAGTGTGAATTGTTATTTTACGTAGATTTATTACTCATCTGTTTTCATCAGCTTCGGATCCGCGTCTCCGTCACAAATTCCTGAATCCGCGAACTTCCTTCTTTTTATCTTATCCTAGATGGGGAAATAAACATTTAGTAAAAGCTTTTTAGCTTTAGTAGAGCAAATATGCGTAATTTAAGAACGAATAAACTATTACGCGTATTTCTTGAAATAAATATTATACTCATATTGTATATTTTCTGCCAATCGACAATGTTTTCCTCAAACTTAAGTATAACGGCTTGAGCTTAATCAGAGCATTCGTACAGCGTGTAAATTAAGATTAGATCAGGGGGTTAGGAATGCTAGCTAAAAGAGCAGTCGCCAGTAAAATCGCAATTTATCAAATTGCAGGTTGCAGGGATAGTCGATTAAGATAATGCTTAATAGATTCCTAAGAAGATTCCTACCTTACAAACCATTACAAATTACTAACTTTGATATTGTAGACTACAGCCTACCATTCAGTTTCAGATGACCATTCAGATAGTAGTTAAGCGAGCATACAATTTGAGATAAAACGCTCCTAATCTACTATAACAGTTTCCCAGAATCCACGTCTATTCCCTTTTGTGCACTACGATCGTATTCTTTATGCTTGCTTAATAGATTTTTACATGCATGGTTCGGTTAGCTTTAAAAAATTAGCTTTAAAACGATGATGCTTGATGATTAAGTTCACGTACTTCCGGAAATGATTCCCCCGGGGAATTATTGTATATGGCGAATTTTAATTCTTAACATGGAACGGTAGTAAAAGGGGAATTATTTAGAGGGAATTTTCCGGACAGTACATCATGCTTGCTGGTTTGTAGAAGTGCCAATAATTTCTAAAAAAAAAATTATCATCAAACTAGTTCGTAATTTGGTCAGACCATTTGTAACGTTCATTTAATTTATGGGATTAGTGGCATCTGTTTGAATTCTGCATGAGGGAACATTAACAGGAGAAAGGGTGGTTAGTTTTATGACACTATTATAGTAGTTTTAATGACTTTGACAACCAACCTAACAAACAACCCTTAAAAAGGACTAGTCTTCGAATTTAATCAAGTTGTTTCCACATTCTTTTATCTTTTCTAGCCAGTCCGAATCCCCTGATTTCCGGGATCCGTACTGGAAAACATGATATTTTATAGATCAATGACGGGTGAGGGACATAATGGATTGGGTGACCTATCTACCAAATACAAAGGTTGGCTTATCGTAACAGTGACAGTAGTAAATGAAATGAATAATAATATAAAAATACTGAAAATAGTGTTCAAAACTATTAACTTCCTTGCTAAAGTATATTGGCAATAGTTCTCAAAGCAAATAGGTTTCCTTGTATGGTTAAAGCCGATTTTAAAGCATCCTTCACTCCTTTTGCCTCAGCTTGACGTGGGCTAGTAAAAAGGTTGTATTTCTCTGCAAAATTCTTTTCTGCAGACAGGAAAAATACAAGGTTCTAGAATCTAGAATAGAAGCATACCGTTTTTGAAACAGATAACAGACTTGTCTTTTTCTTTACTGACGATGACGATAAATAAAAGACTTTTGTTTATCCGTTCCCTGTGCGGTTTCTTGAGAAAAACTGTCATTGTTCAAATGTCTCTTATCCTTAATGTTGAATTGACGTGATTTTTACAGGAAATCTGTGGTTTAATTTTTAAATGCACTCTAAACTTCAAGTAAAGCTAAAGATCACTTCATGAAGGAAAATAATCTTCAAACCTTTCGTCCTTCTTGTAGGTCTGCAATATTCATTTTCCAAATACCAAATTTAGTAATCTGATAATTTGTATTCGCATTTTATATGCCAAGCCAAAACCAAAGGTTCTCCTGTAATTGAAAGCTTAATTAATAACAATTATACGAATATCTGTAATTTACTGAAAAGTTCATACAAATATGGATATGGATCTCCAAACTCCAAGCAACTGCAACTATGTTAAGATACAACGAAGTAAACCGTTACCTTCCATCACTTATTCTAATGTCTTTTTACATCTAATTCATAGTAATTAACGTGAATTATCTTTTAATGCATCTTGGAACCGTTTACGTCTTCCTACACAATCTGACGGCAATCAACTTGATCTTAGCGAATCTTAATTTAGTAAAAGTAAGCATGCCAAAGCTATCATGTAGCGTTGTGTTATGCGTACGTAGAATTAGACGTCTTTCCATTTTATAAGTAGAAAACAATCAGACTGGAAACTTCCTTGTAATGATGACTTTTTTTAACTAAACATGAATAAAATCAGGGTCAGCCGACTCATCCCTTACTTAATCCTTTCCTATGTACTAATAAAGACCTTGACCGCTGATGTGTTGGTCACAGTTGTAAACAAAATAATAGCATGCATAGAATTATTCAAAACTAGGTTAAAACCGGAATTTGAGTCCGTTTATTTAGAGTATAGCTCTGACTTTTTATCATCATCGTCAATTGAAGCAATATAGGTAGCAGTAGCTCAGTGATATAGAGTCAACGAGGCAGGCAGTTGTGATATAATTGATGTGTAATTATCAGGATAAGGGGATAACACATTCTTGAACTAAAAAATGCTTTGTATGGTCACTGGTTCTTCCATAAATTATTCCTATCTCTGTACCTTCATTTATAGTCCGGAAAAAACATCCTGATAAAAAACAATTTATTTTCGGTTCGATGATAACAAGCTTGACTAAATGCTTTTTCCTAAAATTTGGGTTAATCTCAAATAACTACTTTGAACTAATTATTCTGTGCTCAAAAATCTGAAAAATTGGTTTTGAAGGAAGTCACTCTCTCTCTAGAAAAATCACTACGTAGTATTTTTTCGCCTGCAACGCTTTTCATATTATCTCGTTGAGTATTGTTTCTTGTTAAGATATTTGACTTATCTTAGGAAGCTGATAGATGTATTTCGAGTAAAAATGCCCGAAACGAATCAAAATTTTCCGTTCAATCTCAAATTCATCAACAATCGGCACTTTTTAACGCATTAAACAATTAAAAATTAGGCTCGCTATGATAAGCTGATCGAATTTTGTGGCACCAAGTCAGTGTAATATGCTTGCATAGACTAGCCGTAAGGATCCGTTCTGCAATCATCGTCTTCATCGACCCAATGTCATCTTGTTTCACACTTAACAATGTAAATGATTGTAAAGCAGCCGAAGCCAAAGAATGAGGTTTAATCTGTCATTGTCTCACTCACCTAGAGATTTAATTGTTTTAGTTAATTATTTCCCTCGGGTAAAACTGTCCAAAAGGAACATGTTACGAGGATTAACCAAGAAGACAAAGATTGGATGCTGAAGATGAGCATCCCTTTTATGTGTCATTTTGAATCTCCTAATGGCTATAGTATATTAACCCTCTCTAGTACATTTTACTAACTCATCCTTTACTTAGGGCTAAGTAAGTAGGCTCAAACAATAATGGTAAAAATGTTAACCTGGCAATGACTCAACGTTCTTACGGGACTCTCCGTTCATTTAGTCCAAGCTTTGCTTTGGTTGATTTCTCAACCGTAAACCACCGCACATCGGGCTCCTTGGTGTTTTTCGATTACAATTGGTATTATATTAGGAGAATCCGTCAACAAGACTGTTTTATCCATATGAAGATGTTAGTTGGCTGGTTGTCACAATTATATAAATGAAGTGCATTTCATAGAAAAAACTGAGATTACGACTGAAAAAATGTAGATAAAACACATTCCCGATTTAAAGTCTCATTTCCGTTTATACGGGGGACGGCGGTTGTGAAAGCCACTGCATTTGATCCATCATCTTATCATTCTTGTCGCAAGAATTTACTTATCGTTTATGCTACGACGGGCAACTGTAAATGTACGGATTTTAATATACGTTAGTGAAACTGAGTGAGTGCCACTATAACAAGCTGTTATGTACTCTTTTATTTAATATCTTACAATCTGCTTCCCTGAAATTTGACATTTTAAATTTCTAAAGTGGCATGTACAGGCTATGGCTATGGCTATTTCGAATTCAAAGCTTCACATTAGGATAATCTCAGTCGCATTCTTAACTAGAATATGTTTTTGTTTGGGCTTATTAAACTGTAGACCTTTTCTCGTGTATTAATAGTTATGCAACCAACTGAAGTGTATACCTGTGCTTATTATGAAGCAGCTTGATTTTTACAAGTTTTATTATATAATTATGAAAACAAAAATCAGCTTTAGTTGTTAGTAGTAGTCGACTTGTTAATAAATACGGAATCAAGTTAGGTTTGAGATGCACAATTCATCTCGTAGTCCTTATAATATGTGAATGGTGAGAAGAGTCCATGAAGCATACAGCATAAACAGATAAACCTTACGGTTTGCTAGTTGTGTAGGTAAAGGTAATTGCATTTCTTAGACGGGGATGAATTTTTCTAAATTGCTTATGCTTTTTGTTATCTTTTTGTTACTCTTTGGTAGAGATTTCAATAGTTGAGGAAACGTTTGGGCAAAAACAGTGTAAACCTGGGGTTGTTATGCTATTTTTACCGTGGCCTGCATCCAACAATGAATGCATGCTTTGTATGGGTTGTTGTACGTAAGTGTAGTAAAGTACATAATGTCAAATTGAAACTTACCTCAAAACCATTCTTCTACAATCTTGTAAAAAGGCTAAATACACAATAAACTTGGTAGCAGCATCCCGGCGAGTTATTTACAAGCTCATCGCTCGTAGTTTTGTTTGTAATAATATGTTTGCTGAAATTGGTTCATCAGGGTATTCTTCAGGGAATAAATTCAGCGTTAACGTGGAGCAGAGTTAGTTAGTACTTATAAGATGGAATTATAGCGTTACACGCCTAATAGAGAGGGATGATGATACCTGTGGATTATGCTTTATCCTGTAATGATAAGGTTAACTTAGTTAGGTTTTTTAAAGAGTGGCCCACCAACAACAACGCAGCTCTACCTTGACAATTCGTCGGAAAAGATTTGCAAGGGATGATGATTACGTGTATACCATACTGTCTGATATAATGATCCTGAGTTTATGTTCGCAAACTTTTCCCATTAAACCCTTGCTATCACTTGATAAAAAGGATCTTGAAATGTTTTCATTACCGAGTTGGTTTTGTGGCTGAGAACATCTTAAAAGTTTTCGTTGCATTTGATCCTCCTTTATAAAACCGTTCCATTAAATACCAATTTCCTGATTTATTCTGCCTTTCCGTTTACCCTAGAAGGAGCTTTTTGAGGTTGTGTCGAAAAAATAAGGTAAATAAGGCAACTCACATTTCCTTCATATTCCAAAATATCAACCGTCAACCACATACTATTTTAAAACATGACCAATAAAATGTGTAGGAACCTAAAGGCAGATAACTTTTGAGAAACGGAAATGGAATTGATCAAGAAGCTCTTGATGGCAGCTTCGCTTTTTATTCTATCAGACAGTTCAATACAATAGCGAAATTACAGAAGAAACCCCTCTTTTGCATGGAGTGATGTAGACATGTAAAAAGTTGCGTGTGTGCTACTAAAATTGTCTGAACAAAATACAAAGCTTTCAAGAAACCAGTATCAATCAATTCATAAGTTCGTCACCTTCATTATAATGATGTTCCCAGCCAAATATCCTACTTTTAGCACTGGAGTTTTGTTCTCGACACTAATTCTCAGCCTCTTTCCTCACCATTCTGAGTCATTTGACATAATTTCCTCACTTTTATCTCAGACGCCAAATCTATCAGAGAAACTTCCGTTACCCAACCTAAAATCTTTGATCGGTTCTTCTGAAGCTGTGCAAAAAATGCTACAAAATAAGGGTCTATTGCCATTCATGTCTGCTGAGGCAGCTCAGACAAATCATATCGAGCTCAATAAACTGCTAGCTCAATTAAAGCCAAAACAGGGTAGACTGGATCCGGCAGTTATAGACCTTCTGTCCCATTTTGATAACTACGGTGCTGGAGCACGTTCCCCAAATATTTTTTCTGGAAGTGCAGAACCCCTTTCCCACCCTTCCCCTTTGGTTCCTCGGAGAGTTCCTACTTCCACTGAGGAAAGTAGTGTTATTTGGCCTTCTACTATGGCTCCAGTGATGATTGTAAAAAGACAAGGAAATGTGCAAGTTCGTAGAAAAACTGTTCCAAGTGTAAAGACAAAGTTTTCAGCAAAGTTTAGGAACGAGACTGAGTCAAATAAAACCCATTCTCATACTAAGAAATCTCACAGAAATGCGAATAACTTGACTACCACAACATCTGAATCGCCCAAAGAACCCAAGCTCTTTGAGCACATAACGGATCCAAATATTCGAAACCATCGACTGTATGATTGGGAATTTGAAACTTATAAGAATTTTACGCATATAGATCAAGCAGAAGATTTAATGGCTATGGAGTCTGAACCGAGTGAAGTTGTTGTGAGGCCAACTCCAGCCTCTGTAGAGGCTCCTAAAGTCGCTACCTCAACGATAATCCCGAGTGGATGGATACCAAAACCCGGTAGAACGTCACAACGCGGTCCAAAAAGACCCGTAAGTATGGAAGGTAGTCGACTGGATGTTGAATTCGGAGTTGACGACATTGCTCCAGGAACCTATATGAAACTCCCAATAGACTCCGAGGAACCTAAGCCTCCTAGAGAACCTTTGAGAGAAAGTTCCACAGAAAACTTGGTATATGCAAGTGGTTCTAGCGAAGACAGGAATCGGTTTAATCGATACCGTCAGCAGTCCAGTGAGGGTGGACAAAATAACCACAACGGAGCCCCAGAAGATTTTAGACCAAGTCAGCCTGAATTATCACCCCCAGTCTTCGTTGATCCGGAGCAAGACTTCTTCACATCAACGATAAGAGGTCCATCAGATGAGAGAACAAGTGACGAATACCTCAATGGATTACCCGGTTTTAAACCACCTAGGCGTAGACACAGAAAAAGGTTCAGAACTCATGATGTAAAGCATCCTGATCGAAGGGACAGAAACAGAGCGGACAATATAAGCTCAGGAGATCATCCTCAAGATCCGCAACATCACTTTTACAGTGATGAAGATGACCACTTCCGTAATACCCATGACAGGGCTAATTTAGCACGGGATCGGCTTGAGAGTGGACAAGATCAAATTACGGAAATTCATAGAAATGACCAACCCAAACAACATGACGATGCATCGGATGAGAACATGAGATTAAAAGACGAGAGGAATAGATATGATATTATTGATGATAAAGGTTTGGACACAGGGTCAAGAGAACGTCCAAGGTTAGAATACCGCCCAGAAATCCCTCGTATTACTTCTTCTAAGAAGTCAGATAGAATTCTAAATCAACAAGACGTGAACGATAAAGAGGAAGCTCAGCCTAATGGGGCTCCATTCCAGAAAAAATATCGCCAAAAACCAAATCCAGGTTTTATACCAGCTCAAGCAGACATGAACCAATTTGCTGAAACTCAAAACATGCCATACTACGAGTCCCAATATCCACCTCAAGACGATCAAGGGCTTCCTCAAGAACAAAGTTACAATGGGGATGACAACTATCAGAATAATTACAACAACAATGATAATTCTAACAGCAACAGTAACACTAATGACATGTATCAAAACGGCTACTACGAATCCAATCCCCAGTACGAGTTAAACTACAACAATGAATACTCCGGGGGCGGGGGAGGGTCTCTCGGGGGAAAGTCTCCAAACGATCAGATATATGCCGGAGGCTATGACCAACAACAGTACAATCATCCATTTCAAACCGAAGAAAGTCATCAATACTCTCCGTATTCGGAGAAGTCATGGTCAAACACATATTTCATCCTTGGAGGACTCATAGCCCTTTCAGCCCTAAGTGCCTTCCTCATTCCTACATTACTTTCTACCATGGGTCGACAAGGAAAGGTTCGGAACGATCTTGACGATCTTTCTGAAGCGTACCTTGATGAGAACACGAGTACATCCCCAAGCAATATTAATGTACCGGGAGGAAAGCCCACTTATCAAGATACTGACCCAACCTCAGATCCTGACCTCTGGAGTGAAATCAAAGGAGTTTATAACGATGTGGTAAAAATAGTACGAGGGGACTATGGTGGAATTGTGGACAAACTTTCGGGCAGCTCTACAGACAAGACTGCTACCATCCCGAATATCGTTTACAGGGATGAAGAGGATGATGAGCAGAGCGAGGAGATCGAGTATAATAAACATCGTAATGATAGACAAAGCAATAATAAAAAGGGCAAGAAACCCTTTGATAAAGGTATTGGAAATGAGGCTAAAGTTGGGCCAGATGATACTACTATTTTGAGGAAACGTAAGGGTCATTACAACAGTGAGGATGATACAACTACCGAAGATAATTTGGATGATGATGGGGATGATAGTACAAGTGGAAGTAGTGAAGATACTACAAGTAGTAGTGCAAGTAGCAGTAATAATAATAATAATAAAAATAATAGGAAAAATAACAAGAACAGAACGATAAACAGTAGCATTAACTATGTTGTGCAAAACGGTGGTTATCCAACGGAAACCTCGAGAGGGGTTCCTACCACTTTTGGCAATGGTACGATGATAACAGGGTTTCAGTTGGCTAACTCTTCGATGCCCTTCCATAGTTCGACCACTGAAGGATTTTTAGGTGAGTGGGCTAAAGTTCAACTCATTGGAAACTGAGCTCATCAGTGAATGAACGGGTAAAAAATGAGTAGGTCAAGTAGTTGCGTATTATTTCTAAAAGTGAAGATTACGTCAAACATTTTACCCCAATTTGGATAACTTTTTCTTTAAATTAAATATTTATAGATGGTCTCTTTAGTCTTGTTTCTCAAAGTTTATAAACATCTTTTTGGTCATGCTTGTACGGATAAAGATCTCTGCTCTTAGTCCTTGGTTGTGGTAAATAACTCTATGCAGATGTAATATATTGGTTAAATGAATTGTTAATTTAAATAAAGACGAACAGCTCTGCTAAGATTTGTTAAATGTGGTAATAATGGAAGCAAATATTATAGATTTAATAAATACGTCTAGAGAGTGTTGTAATCTCTAGGCACAATACAATCACGGACTCCTATTTTTACTTTTTGGGGGTAAACTATTTCACACGACAAAATGATGATAATATTTGTTCATAAAGGTTAATTGTGTTTGTTTATTGTGGTAATGGATTGAGAACATGGGTTTTCCAATCATATTTTTAATCCAATTATAATAACTACGTATTAAGCTGTAAAGAGGGGTGCAATAAAATGTACAATTTGTAGTGAAAAGTATGAATGCATTTTTTGTATGTGGTGGAATGAGCTGGCGAATGTATAATTAATTAATTATATCTCGGTTAACTTTAAAGTAGATGTTAAGACAGGTTTTTTAAAATAATTGCTGCAATAATAATGTTATAATTACACTATTGGTTATGAATAAATAAGTAAGTAAATAAACTGACACAAATAATTGATAAAATACTTAACCACATCTATTATTAATTCATTAAAATAATGCACATAAAATAATAGGTTGTAATAATGGCACACTTCGGCTTTGGGTATTATTATTAAATCCAGTCCGGAAACTACTCAATAAGGTTTTTATTCCCTACTTAAATGTTCATTGTTTCATTTCACATCCACTGCATGAATCTGCTATGGAAAGAACCCTCATAAAATTGTGTCATTTAAATTCACACCGACTGAACTTGTAAACTCGACGGATTCAATGTTGCATTGTGTATCTTTCTATAATAGAAAACAAACTAATTAAGTATCCACCTGCTACCCTATCATGATATGATGATAGTATTGCTAGCAGGACTAGATAAGTGAACGATTATACAGCGTTTAGCCCATGTCATCCAACCTGGCTCTCTGCAAAGAAGTTCAGACTCGGAGTATTCTCATTCATAGTGCAAAATTCGCCCCATTACTTTGTGATGGTGTTTAATATACGCGTTGATTGAAACTTCGTTCCGTCTACCCAGTTTTGCTGTAACAGGTTAGTTAGTTACCGAAGCATACGGTTAAAGCAAAATATAGGTTGGAACTTTTCTGGTACGCAAATTCATCGACTTGAGTAAAAACTAAGTGTAATTCTAGGCCAACTGTATTATGATACGATGCAAGGATGGAGTAGCAATTTAATAAAATTGAAATTAGTATTACGGAAGCCGTTTCCTTTCAAGGAAAGCCATCCGGCCTGTTGACACAGAATATTCATATCTTTGCGAATGGAATGGAACTACACAAACGCTACCCTTTTACTTCAAGTTTACTTTTTAATTCTATGAGGTTGACTTTGTGCTAGTTAGTATGCTAATTACATTAATGGAAAGCACGAACAATAACTTGTTTGTCTGTACAGCTAATTGCTTGCTATTAATATTTTGCTTTTTTTAGAGATACGCAATTGCTGAAGTAATAGAACTATTTTCAATTGAATCTGGTAATATTTATTAAGAAATTTGTATCATCTAAATTCTGATCCTATACTTTTGGATATTTTTTGAAGGATCCTGAGCAAGGTAGAGGGGTTAGGGTTCCTAATTTGTGTATCGTTTTAGGATAATTGTCGTTTAGCGAAATAACCCACGACTTTTAGTCGCATTGGGAAAAATTGTAAATGAAATGGGATAAGGGAAACTGTAAGTAAATCATGAAAACTCGAAGAACTAAGTCGATTAGTAAAGAGTCCAGCATATTATACATCTGTTAGTCTAGCTATGAGAACTTCTCACCGTACCGTTCAACTTTCAGGTTCAAATCATAACTTACTCCTTACCATGAGAAAACTGCAGTAAAAGTACAGCAAACTGTCATTTTTCTTCAAACTATTTTATTATCGTCTTAAGCACCAATGTAATTGCAAGTTTACTTTTCATGCCTGAGAAATAAGCTCATAGTTTCAATTCATGCAAATATTCTATAAAACACTGCCATTTCCTGTACATCACTTCCATTTGCTCCTTCAATCGAGCGTCGTAAAGAATAACAATATAAATCTGTGAGAATACCATGACGGATTACTTAAGTGTCACCTACGGTAGTAGTGATATCATTTCACTCGGACTGGGAATACTGAGGGCTAATTCTTCCATTTAAAACTGTAGAAATAGACAACATAATTAGTAATTTTACGACAAATAATAAAAGTGATTGTGATATTAGCTTAAACGATCAATTTGTCCTAAACGGTCTAAAATAGCGTCATAAAGCTAAGGACTGTGCAATTTGTGGCTTTTTTAAGGAAAAGGACACCCTTGTTGCATTAAAGTAAGTTCAGCCTTTGTCTTTGAAAGTAAAGAAAGCTGTTGTGGTTAGCATCTTGAGATATTGTTGAGAACTTAAAGTTACTCTTCAAGAGGATCCACCTGTTGATTCTTCTACCTACAGGTAGCATCATGATCCGACTGACAAATTCTAGACTGAGAATTGCATCTTCATCATCTTTTATCAGATCTCCAATGCTATTACTACAATTTCCGTATTTCGTCTTACTTCTTTGTTCATCTACGAATTTATTAGTAGTCCCTATCCTAGGCCAAATCCAGAACCAGAATTATGTTCAACAACTACAACATGGAGCCCTGCAAAGGTTGACTCTCCCGTACAACCCTTATGAAAGGAATAATAAAAATAGTGGGATGACCATGATGCATTCAATTTCAATCCCAGGATCAGTTCAAGATGCTGCTGCTGCTGCTGCTGCTAGTTCTATGAATCTTATTCCCAAACAGCAAGACTACCTGAAGAATTTTTTTCAATTATCATTACCACATCCAAGGGAGTTTTCAAGTAAAGATGCACCCTTTCAAGAATCTGGGATTTCCAGACTACATGATCTAGCTACTAGACCAAGGGAGGGTAGAAGGGAGTTTGATCATAATTCAGTCCCCGTCCCTTATAATAAAGAACAACCTTTGTATCTTGTACAACAACCTAGCAATCCTGGATTTATTCCACCTAATAAATCCAGCCTACAAAGCTTTTACAGAGAACCTGGCCCTGTTTCTAGTGGAAGTTTTATTGCCTCTCCGCAACAGCCTGGGGAAACTAATGAGAAAAACAAAATTGAACGGAGGAATGGAGATGTTAATGATGTAAATGGATGGATAGGACTTAGTAGTCCGACTTCTCGGCCTAAAATCAAAGAAAATGAGTCTAAAAACTTGAAACAAGAGGACAACAATTATAAGAAAGCTGTATCTAAAAATGATAAAAGTATTAACGATCATGCTAAAAACAATGCTTTAGCAAAAGGAACATCTACAATTTCCAAAAAATTACACAGCAACAGCAGTATATTTGTGGCAAAGAAGGGCGTTAGAAAAGGGGATAAGCGTTTGACAGCTCCTAAAAAGGATATTAATAAGAGCTTAGAGATCCTTAAAGGTAAATTAGAAGATATTAAAAAGAAATTAGAAATAAAATCCAAGCAGAGAGAAAAATTAGTACAGAAAAGTCCAAAGCAAAGTATCAGTAAAGCCTCAGCAGTAAGTCCAGTACAAAAACCGAATAAAATTGGTATAAATAAATCTTCACCTCACGTTTCTATTTCAAAACTCAAGCAAAAAAGTACGTCTAGAACTGACTTTTCAAAATCTCTTTCCAAAAACCCCCCAGATCAATCTGCGTCAGGAAGTATTCCTAGTACTAGTTTTCATGAAAATGCCCAAAATCCCAGGTCATCATCACACAACCCGGATAAAAATATTCCATTGCTTATGAATCCATCACCAATTGATGTAAGAAAATCTATCCCAACGAGACCACCTTCGAAATATGAATTTGAAGCCCACCCTGACATAATCCCTGACGTTATGCAACGCTTCTACTACAATGAAACTTTGCCAGATCTGAACACTTCGACGACTTCTGCTATGACGCTACAATTAAATGACATGACTATCCAGCCATCCAACCAAGTATTACAAACTGCCCCAAATACCTTCCAACGATTTGATCCTAGACCTTTTGATCACCAAAATCTAATCGAGCCTTTACAGTTAGCTCATTATCCACCCCCCGGAACAATTCATCAGTATCAACCCCCACCAACTATGCAGACGCACCTGACTCAAACTCCACCCGTTCACCATACCATTCCAATAATTCCTCACTCGGAATTATTCCCCCACTATGACTATGATAGACCCTTTTATCCCCCTCCTTATCGACACATTCGACAACCATTTCAAATTGGTGCAGCATCTCCCAGATCGGCTTCTAATTACTTTTTTGGCGATCATGATCAGCCCGATGATTCTAATACAAATCCGAAAGAGAGACATGGTCTACCAATTGTTGACCCGCAGCACCCTGTCGTACAAAACGCTCTTAACCCCCTCGGGAACCCTATAAAGGAGCCGGAGGAATATATAAAGTAAGCTAGCACTAAAGTAGAGTTTTTGGAAATCCATTTGAAAGTACAATGAATACATTTCGTATAATAATGGACAATTAATTTAATCTCTGGAATTTTTACAGAATAAAGAGGGGAAAAATAATCGACCCTTCAACACTAGTACCATTAGAAAAAACATACGTCTACATCGGTTTGGCTGTCGCCTGGATTCTGGTTTTATCTTGTGTCTGGTCTTATCATTCCTTAAAAAGCTCAATGATGCATAAACCAAGTCAAAAGTTTGGTCTCAACAATAAACCAACAGCAGTTATCAATCCTCCATACGGACCACCGAGTGTATTCTTCACTAAAAGGTATTATTCAAATACTAAAGCTAAAATACATTTCAGAGCGTAAGCATTTATTTTTCTGGATTGAATTCTAGAAGATTCTTCGTTTAGAAAGATTTTACATGAATGAAAAGTTGTGAATGCCTCATAAAACTGAACAAAGTTGAGTACAGCTAAGGGTTTACATCTATGGACTATGGAGTTTGCCTTTTTTTACAGGCCATGAAGTTGTTTTTAAAAACAAAATAACAGGAAGAATAATTCTACGAATGGAAGTTAGAAATTCTATTGTTGTTGTTCTTTCGTCAAAAAATGACCCCAGGCATCATTATTCGGTTTTAAAGGTTACAGTAATAAGGAAGAACCAAAATACAAAGCTTAAGTATCGTGTGGCTACGTGAGTTTTAAGGGTTACTCAAGGTAAGGGACAGGTAAACGGGTAATCATACCTTTTAGATAAAAAGGCATCATTTCCTACACAGCTTTACCTTACAACGTACTCAATGTTGGAGAAGGATTAGGAAAAAGGATGCACTTAGCTGGAGTGTTATGCAACCTTGACCGGTTTGAGTTCTCTCTACTTGTTAAGGCTCGTAAGGTTTACGGTTCTTAAAATGCATAGCTACTACTACACGAAGGCTTTTGAGGTAACTCTGAAGGGCTTCATTTCGGATTCGGATGAGGTTTGCTACGACTCTTTAAACTATTTATTGTCTGTGTAATCCCTACAAGGACAGGTTAGGTTCTCCAACAAAAAAGAGCTTTTAGGGTGGATTTTGATACTAAAGGATGATTGTGCTGGAATTTCTAACGGTACCTTGGCTTTGTCCGTATCAATTTAAGGGACATTCTCGACTGAACACCTTTCAGCCTTGAACTTACGTAGTCTTGGAAGGATGAGCTTGGCGAAAGGTGGATGTTTTAATTAATGTTTTAAAACTGAGTAATCCTGTAAATATAACTTTTGAAATTATGCATAAGAAATGTGATCCAAAACTTGAAATATTCCATAGCCAAATTAAACCATTTATTTGAAAGTTTACATAAAACGAGCTACAGACAAAAGCGTTAGTGCTATTCATTGTATAATTTTATTAATACCATTTGAGAACTAAAAGAGAAAGTATTTTCAAAGAAAATAAACTAGTTCAAATGTGCTCATGATCACAGTTGATGATCCACAAACGATACCGTTTCCATTTAAAATCGTAAAAATTGCCTGTTATTGGTACTAAAATATTCTAAATCTGTAAACAAATACTTAGCACCAACTACGTCTACAAGGAAAAGTATATTGTAAAGCAGCAGATTATGATAATCCGTTTGAAAAATTATCATGTAACTAGGCTGCCCTTCTAGCTTCTAGCTGCTTCTAAATCTAACTGTGTAGCACAAAATCTCTAGAGCTTTTTTGTTTTGTAGCCAAAAGAAATCAATGAACTTGTCATTATCAGGGTTGACGAAATGGGGGCTGTCGTATGCCTACAGTTGTTGAGAACGTTTAGTTGGTTGGAAAATAGAGAAATCAGTCCAGAAATCTCTTATGGAGTTTCTAAATAATGAATCATGATGCATAAACGTCTAAAAGATGGTTAGAATGCTGCATCTTTTACTTCTTGGGAAAAACAAGTCATTACTCTCTAAACCTTACCTTCTATGACCAATCTCAGACTCTTTTCGAAAGGTAAATAGTATCCTCTTCCTTCCTTCATCTTCTGAAAAGGCCATGGCCAACGGGAAAGGCCAGGGTGAGGGCCACGGAGGTATTTACTTATTGTAATAAAATAAAATACAAAACAGGGATCTCTTCCTTACACCAGGTAATCTTAGTGCATCATCTTATACGTCCAAATTCATCATCGCTCACCTGCCTTCCTGCTTCATCCCTAAAAAGTACTAACTATAATATTCTTGGCTTTGCCCAGTTGCTTTCTGGATGCAGCAGTTTTATCCAGATTCGGTCGAAAGATCCTTGGGCGACGGTATAAAAAGATTTTTTCCTCCCACCGTCCCTTCAATTTCAAACTGGACGTCCTAAGGCTCACTTGTTTTTTCGAAGCTAGGTCAAAACTTCATCTGAGTATAGGCACTAAATAAGGATACAGCCCCTTTGTGGAGGAAGCGTTACTTTTTTTGTAGAAGTACAGTTGGTCTCCAGCTCATACTTTCTTGAGTTAGCCTATCCGGCGATAAAGCCGTATTAAGGGTTCGTTGGTAGTAATTTGTTTAGGGTTTTTATCGAAAATGAAGAGTTTTTTCTTCATATTCTTAGCCGTTGTGCTAATCTGTGGAGCTTTAGCAGCTCCTGCTGAGGGTGAAGCTGAGGAAAAGAAAGATGATACTTCAGTTTCGAAACCTGCTGATAAAAAATCTGAGCGAGAGGTCGTAGTTAAGGATGAAACTTGGCAAGTTTGGCTCAGGGAAAATACTTGGAATATTGTGACGGCTGGATTAGGAGCAATTTTAATTGCTGGGGGGATTGCCGTAGGAGTTTACTACTACTATTATGTGACAGCGAATTACGGCCGTGATGCTATGAATCCTAATGGAAACATGTATGGTCAGCCACAAAGCCAACAGGGTTACTATGCCCAAACGGGAAGGTATTTGGAGATAGATTTTTAATGGTTTTATGGAAAATAATCTTTAAAGTTTTGCATGCAAGACTCAAGGTTTTGAAGTGCTTGAGAATGCATTCATGTTTAGAGTGTATGGAAGGTGTAAATCTCGAGAGTTTTACTAAATTGTATGCATTTTATCTGAACCTTTAGATCACTTGACGTAACCCCCGGTAGCCCTTGGAATTTCACAAAGGTTCTCGAATACATTGACATTGCCCAGAAGACTTATGAGGGATTCGATTGGCAAAATCTAGACTGCCAGAAGCGAACTTTGTGCGAATTGGCTCAAAAGGACACTTGGGTTGGGGGAGAGACTGGACGCAAAATTAGCAACAACTACCTTTTGACGTTAGTATCTACTTTTTCCAGTTCACATCTAGTTTAGAGCAAATAACTGGTGTAGTTTTTAAATTGGAAATATTCTTGGGAAATTTGTTAGTAATTTTATTCAATTATTAATTTTTCCCCAGGGTTATGGACGCTCTTGATGGAATTCCAATCCCTCGAGTGATCCAGGCTTACTTGGCTGAATACAAAGATGCTCTAACTCAAGGAAAGAACACATCCAAATCCTGTGGAGACATTTACAAGAAGTGCAAGTTCTCCATCAAGGAAGTCTTTGCCCAAGTCGGCCAGAAGAAGGCTAATGGATTGTAAATGAAAGAGTTTATGCAAATCGTATCATTTCATAGTTAAACTGATAAGCAAGCTCAGGACCATTTTTTTTCATTCTCAAACTCACTCCCTTTTACTTACTGACAAACTCACGAACAAACAAGCTAACAAATCTTATAAAACAAATAAACCAACGGAGGACTACGACTGGAATTGTAGGAATATCTCTATAAAATAGAAGAAAAATCGCCGTTGATATTTTTCAATGCAATGACATTAATTTATTGATGTATTTTATTTATTAAAGAAAACTAATGTTAGATAACCACTGGTAATTTTTTAGTGATACTCGACAAATCCAAAAGGGTGACTTATTTTCTGAGGAACGTTTGAGCAACAAGACTTTAACTGCAGACAAATAGTAGTTAGTGACTTTGACAGTTTTGTAAAATAAGTTATAACATTAAACAATTTAAAATGAAATGAAAAGCAGTTAAAAAGATACTAACAAAGAAATGTAGTGTATTATGTACTAATGTTCTAACTATAAGCATTCATGCACCAAAATAAATACGGGAGAAATTAAGGACTTTGTAATTGACAGAATTTATTATACTGTTTGTAAAAGCCTTTAAGTTATCACTTTACAGCTTTTCCATAAAATGTAAGGAAACATTGGCTAAAAATAAGTATTTATAAGCATAAAAAGTAAAAGATTTTAAAAAAACATTGAATGATGCTACTAAGATTCTGAAACTATATTTGTGTTTCTATGAAATATTTTGCTCTACCATCCTGGATGATTTCACCAAGGTGGATTATACGTCAAAATTCTTACAGGTATTAAAAGTAAATTCAAAAACAGTAAATACGCCTTATTAGCAAAATACTTTACTTTATAATATAAAATTAGCTAAGTTAAGTCTTAGTTTAGTCTGCGTTTGCAAAAGGCTTTCAAATGTAACTCATAATGAACATGGACGAGGAAATGCTCACTACTTGTAATAAAGTTGGTCTTACTTATACTAATATTATGTACATACAAAACAATACTTGTGCAAAAAACCTCATTTGTAATAATTTCATTTCATATGGATTTTTAAGTGGATGAAACTGGATATGCAACTGCTAAAAAGAATTTAATAAACAGTCGGTACAACTCCTAACTCTTATTTTATTCATTCGTCATGCATACCATGCCATTATTTGTTTGCTCTAAAATCATCATGAACAAAAGATCTCACTGAAATGTTAATCGCTCAATATCTGCTAATTAGTAAAGAAAATAGTTTTAAACTATATAACCTCGTGAGTCCCATTTCAATCGAACTCAACGAGACCGGAGATTTAGTAAGTTTCAGCTCACGATCGAGCACGGAGCTAAGACGGTCGTTTTCAAAAATAGTAACCAATACTACAAAAATCACTGTAATAGGAAAAATCATGATCAACTCATCTTTCTCAATCTTCTGCAAAGTTAAGTGTTCACATTAGGCTGAATAGGTGTGAAATGTACGAATCTCCTGTGAAGAAGCAAGAAAGCCATGGCTCGTAAAACAAAGGTGTTCTCAATCTCAATGGGTTCATTTTCATATTTAAATTGCTAATTCGGACAATATTGCCATCCAAGTGGAGTAAAGAGATGACCCGTTATGCCAAAAGTGTTTCAAAGAGTAGATTACTCTTAAACACTATCCTAGTTTACTTTAATGCTATTGGCATTATTCTGCATACAAGTTTTTTCCCTTGCTCGGAAGGATTTAGCTTAGCCAGTGGACAAATTAGTCGGTCAGTTGCCCTTCAAAATAATACTATAGTTCCTAATGTGTTAAACAGAACTATTGTTTCGAATTCTTTACCATTTAGGTTTGGAAATAAAACCCAAAAGAAAGCTGAAGATAGGCAAGGGAAGACCGGGTTTTTGGATAATTTAGCCCTAAACCATATCCTTGATGAGAATGATTTTCCAGAGGATAAAACATTTTTTGGACAAGATGCAAATGGAGCTCCGATTGTTATTGGGAATTGGTTTCAATATGGGTCTTATACATTGGCAACGGCCATGTTTGGCACAGGTTTTTTGATCGCCTGTGCTGCTACTGCTGTCTACTATGTCTTGTTCGTTGTCACTGAGCCCTCTCAGTTACGAAGGTAAGCGTATGCAGAAGGACAAAGTTTCGTTAGTTGGATTGGAAGTGACAAAATAATAATATTTTGTTTCATTCCAGCCTCTCAAGAAGCCTTTCAAGTTTTGATGAACACGAATGGAACCTGAGTAGAGTGGTGAAAGCTTTGGCCCTAGCGTATGAAACTTATGAAAACCGAATAGGAAGTGGGTAAATATGGACGATACAATTAATTCCGTTAATTAATACGTGATTGTACAACGGTTACTGGATGACGTATTTCCAAAAATGTTAGCTTTTAAATATTTGTAATTTTTATAATGCTTATTCAAGATATTTATTTACGTTGTACCGATAAAGATGATCATCGTAATTATCACGTTTTAAATTTAAAACTGGTCTGCTGATCTGTTTTATCATCACGTATTAAAACCAGAGCAGTCGCTGAATATGTGGTGCTAAGCTGAGGTGAACCCTACAAGCATTATTTTTTAATTATTTTGGCATGGGCATGATGACCGCTGGCAGTTTATTTAAAACATACGAGTAAAGCCTTTCGATAAGCATCCTTAACAAGGTCCCAGTTAACTATGAGTTTATCCATTAACTGCGGTGGTGATACTGGTGGTAATAGGTGGCTTTACCTGTTTAAGAGTGAAATCGTACTCATTGTATGTGGTAACAAAACCGGTATGCTACACTTTAGGGCTCTAATTAGCTGTTTAAACTACTCTTTGTCTGATTACTTAATTTTTGATAATGGTAAAATTCTGTTAGGCATTTGCATATTTTAAATATTTTTGACGTAAATCTGATTTTTGTCTGATATTTTTCATCAAGAAACGCTCTAAACAGAGTTGATAAATCTATTGGTATTACTACTTTAGGCCCTGGGTCGTCTTACCTTAAACGTGTCACTTTGATCCCCAAAGCGTAATTAAAGCTAGTTAAACTGGCTAATTTCTACGAAGTTTGGTTCTGATACTAATCCTTCAACAACAAATCAAGCGAGTTGTTTATAACTGTATCATTTACGTATAATAGGAAGAAAAAAGTAAAGCTGTGAACATTCACACTATAAATTAATTACATCTGCACCATCAATCCCACGCAAACACTCGTCTATCCAAAGTCCCTGGATTTAGATTAGAGGCAATTAAAAATAGTTCTTGAAAAACGAAGCAAATGGAAACATAAATTACCGTATTGTTTCGAATATAAGCCCCGGCGACTAAAAAAATTCTCCGGTTTTTTCAGGGTCAAATTAACATACAATTAATTAGGGCTTGTGGGGTTATTAATAGTATTTAAGGAGAACCTACTATTCGGAAGGGGCCTTAATTCGAGGGAGGCTTGTATTTGAGACAATATAGTATGACCATACACATTTTTACATTAGAAAACCAGCTTTACGATGAGAAAGACGACTCAAATGAAATCGAATTTCGTCTACAACTTTTGGCCCAAGATGACATCAAAATAGCCAGAACGATGATAATAGGCAATTAAAGTGGGACTACTGACCGACTTAACTTTGGTCAAGACTCATCAGCCCAAGAAGATACACAGGAAAGCAACTCACAGCTCTAATCCATAAGGAAAAAAACTTCACCATATTCATCAATAATATTTAATTTTTAGTGGATGCAATTTTAAAGCGAGATTTATCATTTTTTTTAACCTTCTTTGGGTATGGGTTTCTGGCTGAAAACTATGCTAAAATTATTCTAGTATGGTAAGGTATTAAAGATTGTAAAACCATAGTTTACCTGAATCAAAACCGTACTGTACGCGTCGTGGCTTGAACATACACTTCTCAATGCATGTTATTCATGTATACTGACCCTGTTGAACCTAACCTAGGAAGCCGGTTTTTAAACTTGAGTTAAAGTGAATGAATAGTATTATTTTCCACTCACTCACCTATTTAAACCTACAACAAGTACAGTTGTTTCTTGAACACGATAACTTTCATCTTTCATTGTGTTTCTAGACGAAAAAATTGGGTAGAGAAGATGCTTTTTTTACTTGCTGCTTTTTGGCAATGCTACAATAATAACTTTTCCTTTCTTAATACTTCCTTTTTAAGACATGTAAATTGCCAAAATTGCAGACGATTTTGATCAGGGGTCGTTCAAGAGTTCATCGCTTGTAATGAGACAAATTATTAATAGCCTTCATCGCTGGTATTCCTATTCCTATTTCATAAAATTGTTTCCCACTGGCAATTGGCTATTTTAGGGATATGTTGCTGAGACTAGCGTTGAATCAATTATAGCTTAAAGCATGGTACGAACATTCCAATATTCTACTCAAATCAATAAATACAGAAGTCATAAAAAATCAATAACTACAAATCCAAAGCCATAGATCTCATTTGTACAAGGTTAATACGCATCTATATCTAGCAGTTTCCCTCTCTAGCTAAACGAAACATTAAGTTGTAATCATCAAAAATTATTTTAGTATTTTATAACTGAAGATGAAATCGAGAACGAATGTTGTTGCAAAACCAGTAAGTACTACTGGCTTTTGCCAGAAAAACATGCAGGTGGTTGCACCAAAACATATTATTGTATTCAACCGTTTCATAGTTTTGAAAAGCTAGTCATTTAATACCAAGTCGTAGTAGTGACTCTCCTAATATTCTGTCTAATATTTTACTTGTTGCTTCTACCATACTACAGCTTCAAAAGATGTATGGCCTGTGGTGCATATTCAGACATCTAAGCTGTTTTGTTTCGTAGAAAAAGTAGGTGACCAAGTCTACTTGTCTTCGCCATGAATTTAAAATATTATCACTGGGTTGCAAACTTGTGCTTGGGCATTGGTAAGCAATAGAATAGTGTTTTTAGCAAAGTAAATCTCAGAAAAATAAAAAAAATTATGCATACCTCAACCTCACCCACCATACCATTTCGTTGGCCGGTTGGTGGAAGCTACGTATTTGTCTAGTTTATAGCCACAACGGTTCATCGAATATTTACTTTCTATTCTTCTCATTGACTAAAGACCGGTTTAAACCCCCACTGACATGTATTATGTGTACGTGTGTTTGTCTCAAGAGATGAGATTTGATTTTTTTTCTTATCATCTTCAAAAGTTATTTATGATTCACAATTTGTTTTCACCTTCGCTTCGGGCTGATTGACTAAAGGAGTTAGTAAGGCAGTAGTAAGAATTAAGTTAATATTATAAAGTCATTATCATCATGTCTTGTCGGTAGCAGATAGCTCAGCCTGTCAAAATGAATCGTTTGATATGGCCATGCATTCCATTAAGTATATTATGGCCTATGAGGAAAAGAGAGATAGGCAAACCTAGAATTGAAATGTAATGACAATAAGGAAAATTCTAAAATAATACCGATACTAAATGTGAATGCTGAATGTAGCTACCATGAACTGACCGATGGAAAGGATGAAGACTAAAACGAGTAATCATTCAACTTTCATCAATTTGATTGAATCGCAATCAAGTTTAACTTGTGAGAGAAGACTTGATATGCAAATCAATACTGAAATTGGAGCAAGCAAGTCCCTCGCGTGTAATTAGCTATCAGCTTGGATCATTGACATCTTAGCATAAACAAAACAAGTAACGCTACATACAAGAATCAAGATTCTTGTTTTCTTGCAAATAATATGCATAAGGAGACTTTTCCTTGTGAAAGTGCTTTTGCTTTAATAGAATCGATTCGATGTATTTAGAGATACTAAGTTAATGGAGTTCTGGGTTTGGTTTATATTGAGAATTTAAAAGGGTTTCACCAACAATAATTCAGCAATAAATAACTTGAGTTAGTATATAAATATAACGGTAAAAATAATAAATCTAAACGTTATGTTCTTGAAAATCTTAATTACCGTATTCCCTTCACGATAAGCCGCGGCTTATGTTAAAAAAATGATATTTCGAAAGCATTTTTAACATTGAAAGATACCCCTGTATAACATGGGAAGGATAGAATGCGGCTTAATTAACTAGGGCGGCCTATTGTTGCGGGAATACGGTAATATTTGATGATACCAATGCTAAAATTGCATGCGTTTAAATTTTCAATTCGCGAATGGAATTCTCAATTACTCATCTTTAGGGATGATGATGATTGACCAACCTAAAATAAAAACTGAGTCCGTCGTTATTTCATCGTGCATATGCTTAGTACACCTGTAGTAGTAGCAGTAATCTACCTTACCTGCGACTACACTATAAATATAGTACTGTGGCAATGCCAAGAGGGCTGAAAATATAAAGAATAATAAATTAAACTTAACAGAAAAAAACCTACTGTCTCGGTCTCGTTCGAATGCAAATGCCGTATGGATTCTATTATGTTTTGTGTAAGAGACACCGCATTTAATTCCTTGAACATAAGCCATAAGTGGTTAAAAGATTTGTAGCAAGAAAAAGCTCATCTATGGCTGGGTATAAGGGAACTCCATTCGGCTTTGTTTTAATCTTTCCATGTGTACTTCGTCCCGGTCAACCCAATGCAAAACAAAGATAATTAACTGTACCGATTTAATTGTACATTCTAACTAAATGCCTTACCTACTTTACCTCGCATAGATAAAGGCCTTTCTTGTTAATTAGTTGCCATTAATGTAATGGTAGTAAGAGTTGATTACACCTCGGTTAAATCGTTTATCAACTTAAGCATATACATTTTGTGGTAGTTGTTCGTGATCCTACCAGCAACCGGGAAGTTGACAATGAGGGATTATATCCCTGTTTGGACTTACTTTAGAATAGCGAGAAGATTTATTATGATTTCTATCTCAAGTTGGCAGCAAATTCACTTTGATGAAGAAAGTGGTGTTAAAAAGCAACGAAATCATCAATTTAGGTTTATAAACATGACAGAAAGCAATAAAAGCTGAGTTGATTCAATGGACAATTCTTTTAATCCATGTGTAATTGCTTGTTAAATACGGAATTGGGTCTTTATCTAAAAATTACAAGGAGCACTTTCCTTGATAACATGGATTATCAAAAAGGTAGTTACAGGAATTGGAATGTCAATACTGTTGACTGTGTAATTTATGCATGTTAAGTGAGACTTCAAATTTGCAGTCATGTTCAATGTGTAAAAGTTCTCATCAACTATTGTTGATTGTTGTGAGAATGAACACCTAAGAGACGAATAATACACGGAGTCTAGGCCAAGTTCAATCCTAATCGTTATTATTGCTAGCACTTCTTCCATTTAAGTACTTCTTAAATGTTGAGGTTTAAGCGTTTTAATTGCATGTTTAAAAATAATACACTGAAAAGCAAAACCGTTTTGAATGGTCGACAGACAGTAGTAGCTAGAGGTTGTAATTAATTAAGAATTGGGTTATGGACTCAAACTCCCAGTTAACAGTGGATGAGTTTAGTTTAAGATTCGAAAGTAAAGTTGGCTGCCACTGAATTACATTCCACTGCTGCCAGTGATACTAATAATGATAAAAATGCACTTTGATTTCAAAGTTTACAAAGAAAGGAGCTTTACGTTGATGTTCTGGGCTAAAATTACACGAAATCATAAATAATTTTTTCATAAAAGAACGTCTTACAAAGAAAGAATCCATTTCTATATAAATTCGATACAATCATTAGAACATGTGCATAACTTTGCTATAAAAATGCGTTATATTTAGTTTTAAATCTTCAATTTCGTAGACACAATTTGGAACTATAGAACTTGGATTAATTATTAAATTTTACCTCAGCCCATTTCCATATAAAACGCTTTCGCTCTGTGTATTATCATGATTCATTCTTAATCTCTCAATAACATTGACATTAACACGTTAATTGAACCTGCTTAGTCTACATGATAAATTTTAAGCTTACAATATTAACCGTAGGATTAAGAAACTTCTCAAAAACTGAAATTTAAAAAATTTTTAAGATCATTTCCATTAATACCAAATGCCATAATGCAAGTGGAAGTATACAGATTACAAAAACAGTATTGTAAATAACATAGGGCTAAGTTTTAAAGATTTAGCTTACAAAAGGAAACTGTCCCAGTCCCACCCACATCCCCTTAAAATTACACCGACCAAGTAAAGCACTTTTAACTTTATCAACCATTGAATCCCATAATGATCTACCTCATCTTCTTCAGATCGTATTGTGTGATCATATCAGTAATAACTGCATACTTATTACGCTATTACTATCATATCCTATGAAGTTTCATGGTTAAAGATTTTGGTACAATTTGCCAAAGATTTCCCTCACAATCGTATTACAAAGCATACAATTCTGCCATTCAATTATACCCAAGAGACCATATACTTAACTTACTCACTTCACTATTATACAGCTTTTAAGATTAGCAAGGAGCTAAAGAAGTTGAAAAATGTTTCCTTGTTCCTTCTTAGTATCAAAAAAGCATTCATCCTTTCGCCGATTTGAATTCAGTCTCAGTGTTGCATTGATCTACGTACGGCATTGTAGCCGGTAGACAAGTTGACTGCTTAAGTATAGTAACTGAAAAAATTGCAGCTAAATAACCAAGCGGTACAAGGCTTGTATTCTATGCTAGAAAGGTAGAAAAAAACTTTAAAAGTAAAGCTGTGTATTGTAATACAATACAATAGAACTGAAGAGTTGCCCACATTAAAAATTTGAGTTAGCTTTAGCTAATATAAAGTTTAATGTGAGCATTGTAACGTCTTAACTTAATGTGTGTGTTTAAAAGTGCAAGAAAGTGTAGTAAGTAGTTTAACAAGACAATGTAAGGGAAAGAAGTTTAAGTAGATTTGCAACAGATTTGAGCACTGAGTTGTGCGTTTATAAAAAGCATAGTGTAGGGTGCAAGTAAAGTAACTTGCTTTTTGCCGTATTGCAGTGTAGACAGACGCATATTATAAGTAAAGGTTTAGTTCAGTTATCGAAACTTTTATCCATTTGGACACAACCTATTTCACACGTGCTCATCATTCACATAATTACTATTTAACATTAAACTACAACTGAAGGCAGGCTTAACTTCTTCAGTGATACAGATACTGGCATTGCTAAGTAAACTAAACTATCATTATCAGCTCAGCAGTAGTTTGCAGTTGCAGTAGTAAATAGTAGAAGTGAGTTTGAAAGTTACTGCTTCAACAAACTGCTTTAGTAGGAAGCTTGGTTTTTATGAATTCGGTTTGACAAGGCTTTACAGAAAACAGTCTGAGTTTAGTGGACGTGGTATTCTTCCTATTGAAGAATTTAAAAGTACATTCATTTAAGCGAAAAATGGGAAAAATTAGTGCAAAACGTAAGGAAAGTTATCAAAAATTACAAATTAGCTTCACTATTTCTAAAAGTTTTTGTGATGCCGAAAAAGTTTTGGGAAGAAATTCATGTTTATGCAGAGTAGAAAGTGAATAGGAGTATTTAAAAGGGATTCAAAACGAACCAGACAGCACGCTAAATGTATTGTACTGTAATAACCTGTGGGTTTTAAAGTGAAATGATAATTCACGTGAAAGTTAAAACGTGTTAAAATTTATACCATCGTATCTCAAGATTTATTGAATATGAATATTTCTGTCTTGACCACATGTAACAACGTAAACTTTAGTTAAAACCGCATCTGGAGGATAGCCGAACTCGTTAATCTGATGAGCTATTGGAAACCCACCCATATGCACTTTAGGGATTACGGTAATCATTGACAGAGTTTACCCATGACTTTTATTTACCCAATAATATATTCATACACTAACCCATGCCATACACAAAACCGAATTTAGATAAGACATATACTGCAGTTTCCGAATAAAATTTTTAACTTCAAACTTATATTAATTATTTAATTAATTATCCAAGAATAAAGGGTTAAACATTTAGTCAGAATAAGGTTATTTGCAAGTTTTTATTTAGTACTAATTCTCTTCATAATACCAACTAAAATATAGGTAGGATTAAAGGCACACACACTGAGAAATAACATTGAAAAGTATGAAATACATGGATCTTTGTCTAGTGCCCAGTTATAAGGAAAAATAGGGACAAAATCCATAAAAACCCCAACTGCACCTTGAATGCTTTTTAATTTTGTTTTTTTTCTCTATAAAAGTGCATTCTTTTCTTTAAAAAATGCATTTAACTGATTCGTGGCCAGTGAAGGGGAAAGGGATTTACAGAAGAGAAAACTCTTTTAATTAAATTCAATTACTCTGCCAAAAAATGAAACAACCTGTTCAATGAATAAGCTCTTTTCCTTTCAAATGAGAGAAAAACTCACATAAAATACACCATAGAATTCCTTCCACAAAATAACAATACGCTCAACTTTTTTTCCATAAAGATAAAGAACCTGTTCAATCATCAAAAAAGCTAACGTTTACCTACTTCTATTATATTAATTCCATTCGCTTTAAGGTTCAAGCCCTCTTTTGATTTCAATTTCAATACAAAATACATGAAATTAAATTAAATGCTCAAATCGATTCAATTTTATTGATTAGCTATTATTATTTTTTCAAAGAAAAACAACATGCATATCCCTTATGTAGTCAGTCTGACCATCCTTTCCGTTTTTAACGGGATCGTCCCGTTTGTCAGGTCTCTTTTGACCAATTCTTGGTCATTGTTACATAAAAAATGACAAATTTTGGGCCTTGTCCCGTTTTGTCTGGATTTTCCGGATGAAAAAAATGGTCAGCCTACAATTAAGGCCATTTTGGAACAGTAGCCTTTCTTAGTTCCATTGGCATGTTTTTAGCCCTTAAAAACGGTAAAAATTATTTGTAGCCCTGACCCATTATTCGAGGATTTACGCTATATCTATAAGTTGCATTTGGATGGACGGACAAGCCGATAAATCCAACCCGGTCGGCAATCTTCCAATTTTTAGAGCAATAACTTTAATCCCCATAAATCTCAGAGATAAACCAAGTTTAGAGACTCCCTAAAAAAGCATGGGATTTTTTTAATTTTGCAAATAATTTAAAACTTTGATACTGGTTAATCTCCAAACCACTTCTACTTCATCCTCTCCCATGTGGTCTAGTGGCTAGGATAGCTGGCTTTCACCCAGCAGGCCCGGGTTCGATTCCCGGCATGGGAAGATTTTTTTGGATCAAGGGATTTTGAAATAAAAAGTTTTAAACTTGTGAAGATAGAAAGATTTAAGTTTAATTTTGTTTTTATTAAAACCACAATAAAGCAATGAAGGGAGGATCATTTTTGTGTGAAAAGGAATTTATAGCATGAATAAAGGGGGCCATTTTATACGTGATTTGGTTAATACAAAATAGTATTATTTCCTAGGTTTAACTATCATGATTCATGATGAATGAATGAAGCGGATTTTTAGTGGTAGTTGGTTGAGTGCTTTAATGCAAATAGTGAAAAGGAAACGAGAGGCAAAGCTCGTGTAACACTTATGGTTTAGTGAGCTGGGCTGTGCTGTGGTTTAGAAGGTAGATGCATATGCATAGCAAAACAATGTATGAATGTAATGCATGCTTGCTGATGGGGTTAAAAGTATAATTTCATTTAGAAAAGTCAACTGCGGAAATGCTCACTAACCTCTTGATAAAGGCTGTATATTATTCTTGATTTTATAAATAACTGCATGCAGATGCAGTTTTTTATGTCACTGCATTGCAGTTTGCAATAGGGGAAAAACGATTTGGTGTAGGCCAACGGGTTAATTTTAGGACGATCCTGGTAGTTTCGTGAGATTAATTAATAACGGTGATCGATAGCTTAATTTTCAGGAAACATTTAAAAAATATTTTCGATTTTTTTAAATTGCTTTAACCTCTAAAACCTTCTAGTTTTGGTAATATGAGAATTTAATGAAACAAGAGTGCAGTAGTGGCTAATGTTGCCCGTAACATACATTGTACAGTGAAATTGAAATTATGAGTACTGTCAACTGTGACTGTTCTTTAGCCATTGTGCTATCGACACTTTTAATACTTAACTGTTAATTATTGTTATTATTATTTTCAAAACATAGCATAGGAAATTTTAAATTATTCCCTTCTATCTATATTTATCTGCTATTGAAACTTATCCTCAACTTCTTTTGTATTCATGTCTAGTAAATTATCCTGCAGGTTGAACTTGTAAAATCAAAGCATGATTATGATTAAACATAACTAGCATAAAGGAAATTTAATGATTTACTCACCATTCATTCCGTTGTACTATTTCTAAGCAATAAGTACAAGCATAACAATGGTAGCAATTCTTCATCTAATAATATGTTCAGTTCAAGTCAATAAGTCCCCAGATAGTAAAGTAACTTCTTGACCCGATTCAACCCTTTTTCAAATCTTGGATATAACAATGACACTAAGTATTGGAAATAAATAAGCATTCAGTTTTTATGATGTCAAATAAAGTGCTGAAGGAATCCCTCATTAAAAAGTAATTTATTTTAGACCGATTTTCCGAAGTTGACAGATTTAGGTTTAAACACCCCAAGCAAATTCTCAAGGTATGAACTGAAAGATTGCCTTTAAGGTATATTATCATTAGTAACTACTGGTACAAGTTTTTACGTTTACTGGTTCTGAATATTGCACGTAAATCACACATACCTGTCTACTTAATATGAATTCGCTATAAAAAGAATGAATGTAGGTAAAATAAGTACATACTGTGAATGTGACTATTATGATACCTGTTGATGTGTGACAATTGACAATATCCGAGGGCAAAAAACACAGGTCCCATTTTTTGCCACCTTCGTGTAGTACGAATAGAAAACAAACCTTATGTGTGTTTCAGTCATGAAAGAAGGCAACGTTCCCATTCAACCGTAAAAATTCTTCTGGCAGGCATAGTACCCATCCATTTTTATTTCTACCGAGTTGAGATTAATCTTGCATCGTACTGTAATTGTTGTGGTTCAATAAAGCTGCTAATTTCGGGAATAAAAAATTCCCTTTTTATTGTGTCACATCACAATTACAACAATCGGCTTGTATTTAAAAGCAAGCGTTGTTTCTAAATATGTAACAACGCAACAAGAAATCGTATGGCTTTTGGCTTAGCAAATATCAATGCTACTTAGTTAGGGGACTATGCATGGCTGGCATGCATGTCATGCTCTGATATGTCGTGCTTTGTTGAAACGATAGCAGTTCCGGATCAGTGATAATTCAAAATCAGTGTCATCTATCACACCTCGAGTCATTATAATAGCTGTTGATGTTTTTCTATTCCTTGTACGACTTATTCCATAGGTCTGACTGAATCTGATTCTGATTGATGAGAATTTTATTGGCTGATTGATTTTTTTATGCAGAAGACGTGTTTGTTGTAAAATTAGGTTATTGTTTTTGTGTCTTTCAAAGCACAATTTATTTTAGAATACACGAATTACTGTGTACCTCTCAGATAATTAAATCAAATTCCGATTGAAGTTGAAATAAAAAGTAACATCACCGGAAATAGCTGTGAATTTTAATACGGGCGTATATTGTTAGAAAAAGATATCCGTATCCGTCCGTTATACTTGGTCACATTATTATTTGTTTATTGTAGTACAGTACTTCTCAATCGTATAAGTTGTACGCTTAAACTACACACACACCTGCATCATATTAAACTGTAGGTTATTGCAGCAGTTTATGCATAACAGTAGCATATGAGTAGCACGTATATCCCTTGACTAGTTAAGTTATACTGCTTGAAGTTAATAAGGTCAATATGTCAAGAAAAGGGAATTCTTACTGTCAATGCATTATTACATTCATTATTATAATTGTTAGTTAAATTAATGCAATACGAACACTGTTGTTGCTAATTATAAGTACATTTTAAGCCTCTATAAAGCAAGTATAATAAATAAATTCCGCTTTACCAGAATTTTTAAATTCGGAAGAGAATATTTCTTATTTCTTATTTTTTTTAAAAACTATCAATATGTAAGAGGATGCCTGTTTTTTAGTTTACACGTTTTTTCAAAACTTCTTCAACTATTCGAGTGACGATCTGGGACAATTACCGTATACTCGGTTTTAGCTCCCCTGGGGAATTATTGTTTGAAATCAAAAGTCGGAAATACGGTACTCTAATCTGTAAGCTCCTTCCTGGCTGGCTGCAACTTGACTTTCCTTACAATCAAATTAATCTAATGCTTATTAAGTTGGGATCCCAAGTTTAAAGGATAATCATAGCGCAATAGGTAGGATCAATGCAATTTTTAAGAGTGCTATACAAAATAATCAGAGCGTATTTAACATTGAAATTTTAAGCCGTTTCTTCCACTGCAATGTCGGCTTTTCAGTATACATACAATACAATCACAATGCAACAATCTTGTTATAAATAAAAGAGGCTAAAAATCCCTGAGAGTTTATATTATCCATAATATTGCATATTTTAATTTTAATACGCTATCCTTGCTACACGCTTTTATGATTTTCATTTAACTAGCTATAAACATTACGAATGCATGTAAGCCTATTAATGTTTTCAATACGAGGCCAAGAAATCAACAACCCGTTACACCATTTTGTTTCTTTATTTGTGAATCAAATAACATTAAAAGACTGAGACGCTTTAGGTGGTTTATGAATTTTGGGAATTGCTTGTACAAAACACATAGCAGATCGAACGAGATGAGTCTGTGACATTAAACTGAATCCATGTAATTTGCCCAAATCAGTCAAGCCAGAAAATGACATAAGTTGTCACGCATTACTAACTTTGTCTCAGGCTAACAAAAAGCGTCCTCATGTTGTCACAATTAGATAATAGTCCTGTGATAACCTCCCATTGTTGATAAATCATCTTCAAGCAACTACCCAACAATAAAGCATGTTTATTTGTATTCTAACAAAAATAAACTTGAGCGTACCGTATATTTTGAAAATAAACTTCATCTAAGACTTCGTCTTGCTTGAGAATCTTCCCAAAATTAAAATAATACTTAACTATTTACTTCCTTATTTCATTTTAATTTAATACAGTGGAATTTTTCTTATTGTGTTACAGGTTGGCTTTAAATAACTCTTGTACAACAAGAAGGCTGGATTCTACAATATTTAACCATGGGAAAATAGTTTTAACTACTTTATGCCGAACTCTAAACCAAATCCTAAGGTGTTATAGAGAGCCCAAGCTTAACTATGGAGAAATTACAATCCAAATATTCAAGATTAGAACCCCCCGAAGAAGAAGGCTACAGCAGTTATTATAACTCATCGTTTCCCGAAAAAAATCCAAACAAACGGCCCAAACTAACCCGTTTGCTCTCCCTCTTTATTCTAAAAGATTCAAGCAGAACTAATAATAATAGGATACAGACGATTTTAAATCTAGCTTTTATTTATTACTTCACACTAATTCTTCTATTGCCACTACCCAGTCCAGTGGATGGTGACCCTTGGCCGGTGAGGATTTCTAGCTCATATGCAAAGACATTTGACCGTAACAGCAATACTACAATTGAGACCCCTAGCACAATAAATGCAAACACTAACAAGACTCAAGGAATCAGTAATAAGAGTTATTCTTCCCTAATGACCTCGATCGATCGTCCCTTTTACACCAAAATTACAAGCGATGATGCCCTGGTCAAGCCATCCCACTATGTCAATAGCATTAAATCTACAGCTACAACAACAAAGCCGACTACGACAACTATTTGGACGACGACAAAAACGCCAAAGAGTCGACCCAACGGGTCTAATTATTTCATCAAGAAAGGTTCTGGCGGATCAAGCACCCCAAAGTCTTTAACAAGTGCCTTTGCCTCAGCCAATACTACCGAAGCATCCACTTTTAACTCAATCATCGCTAGCACCGAGTCAGGACCTAAGATCCGATTGGAACCATTCTTTAATTTGCTCACTAGTTTTCAAAACCTGGCCCTAGGTACAAGCAAGGAACAAAGGTTTTCCCCAAGTTATCAAACAATTACCCAGTCAATTAATGAAAACACGAAGAAAGCCAAGGAAAAGGGGGCGAAAAAGGGAACTAAAGGGATGAGGCCACAGAAGAAAAGGAACAAGAATAAATTCAGTGGAAATCTTGATCCAACAAATAACGGTGGTCCTATACCAATTCCCATTCCAAAGACAATAGTAGATCCCAATGACTTTGAGCCTCATACGACCAGACGGACGCTTCATCCCCTGGACGTGCTAAGCCTCCCTGTGAGTGATTCTTCACAAGGATCTCAACCAGACTCAGCACAAGCAGAATATCTTAAGGATTTTGTCTCAATTACAAATCCAAACCACGGTCCTTTTGAAGCTACAACAAAAAGGAATCATGTACAGAGTTCTAGTAATTGGAATAGCCCAGGACAAAATCAAACCCGCTCCGATATGCCCGAGTCGAGGGAAAGACGACTTAGATCGGATAATTTAGATAACTTCCATGACCAAGATATTGATCTTCTAGCTGATGAATCCGTACCCGAAGGTCAGCACGAACCTGTTGTTAGTAAATACAATGAACATGATACAGACGATGCCCCCAATGCTAAAAGTATTTCTGATGGGCGACGTCACGTAAATATTCCACAGGGTTACACCCACCCGACTGAAATTCAGGCCGCTCCCGGAGGAAGTCATAAGGATAATAATTGGAACTTCCATTTCCACGATGAAGATAATAAAAAGCGTCCTAACCCTCCTTTTGGAGCAAATCCTACAAACCCATTCCCAAAGCCAACACCACCCCCAAGGTATTCCACCATCCACTCTGCAGTAAAGAAAGAAGAGATTGATATGGTTTCTAAATATCCTCTCAGTTTTGCTTTCAACAATAATAATGACCCTTTGCGAATGGTTGGTAGTCAAAATAAAATCAGATACCAAAATCCAAGCAATCCAATCGAAAGTGGACGACCCTCCGTGGTGTCGCCGTATGAACTTACAAACCCACACGTCTTTAATCATAATCAAAATCCAAAAAACAGTAGGTTAAGACCCAATTTGCACAGCCATTATGACCCTAATCATCATAACTACGGCAGACCGGGAGAGAATACTGCCTTTAGTGAAACTACTAGCGGTAGTCATCATTACCCTTCTAGCGGTTATGGAAATCCAGCCCCTAGTTTCCATAATTATGGGAGTCATTACTCGGGCCATAGTTTATTACCACAACCACCACGGAAACCATTATCCCAGAAACCTAACCCAGAAGCACATAGCTCAGATCAAACTAATTCAGACAGTGATCCTGCCACAGGAGTCTCCTCAGATTTACTACAGCAAGGGACCAGTTCGGACACTTCGTTTGATTTCGATTCATTAGGGTCAAACAGTAATCAGAAAATAGGACTCATGTCATCCTTCGACCTTTTCTACAAGGAATACAAGATCCTAACATGGGCAGCCGTCTTCGTTGTAACTTCTCTGGCTTTATTGTCAGTTTTGTTATTTCTCTATGTTAATAGTCCTCCCACGGAGGTGGTGCAAGCGAGGAGTTACTTCGACCTTGTGGGTGACATCATGGGGAACAAGCAGATTCTTAAATTTTTATCAAATCTTACTCCTGAAATGGTCGACAAGGCGGTTCCAGGGAAGAGGAAGAAGAGACGGTTTAAGAGAGAGGAAGTTAATGCTTTGGGGGGATCGCTGGTCCAGATTTTTAACCAAATTAAGAAAGATTTATAGTGGCTAGTAGTAGGCATGCTGCGTGGTCACGGTAGCTGTAAGCTATCATCAGGTTTTTTTCATTTTTATTTATTTATTTTCGGACCCCCTGAGCTTCCATGTAATAAACTTTCTACGTAGTTATCATAAAAGTTTCCTCAAAATGTTGGGAGTAAATGTTTTACTTGAGTTGAGAGTACATATTTAACTGGTAGGTTACATTTCATCCTACAACTTACTTGGACGACTATTATACTAAATAATTTATAAACTTGTAATAGGACGTGAGACCTTGTTACTTTAGTAAATTATATATGACAAGAGATTTCATGTCAATTTATTTGTTTGAAGAATAAAAATGCAATTTAAGAGGGAAGTCGAATGCAGTGTTGATGAGGAAATAAAAATTCTTATTGAAGTTCGCCTTAATTTCTACTATCGTGTTTTTTCGTGTTTTCCATGTTAGCTTTGATTAGGCCTTTTGCTTTTATTTGATCTATAACTTTTGGAAACAAACTTTCTTCTTTGATGAAGTAATGATTATGTGTTAATGATGAGTCAATTTTACATCAGCTTATTATTCACACTCGGAGTGATTACAAAATTACATACAATACAATACAAATACAAAAGATTATAGTAATTTTTATTTAAAAACTCTTTTGCTTGGATTCTTTTTCAGTAGTTCTGTTGGTCCATTTCTTACTGAAAAAGTCATAAGTCATGTGAAGAGCTAGCAGAGTGAAGGACGCGTAAAGAAAGTTAAACACTTTTATGCTCACAGGGTGACGTGTACAAGGTTGTCCACCATCTATTTAAAAAAATAGTTTTAGATGTTTCTCCGGAATTAAGAATTTAATTAGTAAAGTGAAGCATATATGGCAATAAGCATACAATTGGTTTAGTAAGCATCTCTGTATTCTAAACTATACATAATGGAAAACATTCTAAATTGTGGCAGTAAAGCTTTTTCGTTGCTTGAGTGTATTACACATATCCAGTATTCCACTTATATCACTTACTCAAGACGCTGAAAGTATATAATCCACCTGCAAGTCCTAAAACCATTTGCACTAGTTCTATGAGAACTATTATTGCTGAAACGGTCTTTGGGAGTTTAATCTTCAGACACTAAAAATAAATAATCCGATTATTTTGTCAAACTTACTGTTAGGCATACGGTATACAGAAGGATCCACAACCACAATATATCAGCATTAGTCCATATCGTATTAAAAAATAACATACCTTCAGCGCAAAAAATGGGTAAGTTAATGAATGCTGGAAAATGTTACCTATTATATCAAAATATATACATATGTTATATAATATATATATAAATATACATATATAGTTAAATATATATATAAATATAGTTACATATGCCAAAAAAAATCAAAATCGGCTCATTGTATTTCAGAATAATATGTGGTAATACTGCCATCACTGTGTGGTGGTATCTGAAACCGTTTTAAAAACATTCACTCAAAATGATTCCAAATCACAATAATTGTAATTATTACAGTTAAATGTTAGGGAAGTCACTTACACATGCATAAAAGGCAATGGTTTATTTTTAAAGATCATGAAAAATGTATCTGCCAAGTGAAGGAGTTTAGACCAGCCAACTGCTATTAACCAGAAAGCATATCTATCACTCAGTGGCCACCTGTATTTCGAAAGTCATGTAAAACGGAAACATTCCTGTACTGAAATACATAAGTTGGATTTAGGACAGCAGTTTACCTATGGCATAAGGTGTTATGCAACGCGTTCGGTCCGTTGAAATAAAGTGAAATCATCGGCCCAATCCTTGCTAATGCTATGAGAGAGAAAATACTAACACCGACATTATAAACTAGAAGTATGGATGTCAACTTCCAATTGTCATACGCAGGTCGATTTTTCATGTGCTTTTGACACAAATAAATGCATGTGAAGTAAACTATTGGTATGCTAACTGCAAATATTAATGACCAGCGATCAGCAAACAACTTCCAGTAATCGATATTTACATTTTCAAACCACATTCTATCGGATCCCTTCTCTACAGGCCAATAAGTCCAATTTTCAGCTCCCCTATGCACTATTTCGTAATCCATCGTGACTCTTTACAATTGATACTTTCGATGACGGAATAAAGTGAAATGCGTCCTAGGGACAAGGCTACTAATCAACCGATGATGATAAAAACTAAATTTGCAGTGAAACTGTTTCGGTTTCGATTTAAGATCCCCAATATACTGATGTCGTTGTATGTGGTAATATGCATATTCTTGCATTTTATGCTAAATTTACCTACTTGCAGTAGCCTTTCATATTTCAGGCTTGACGGTGAGAACTTTTCCATAAAAATTTCTTGTTAGACTTTAGCCTAACATTGTCATCCGTAAGGTCATAACCGATATCAATGAAGGATAATATTGGTAGTTGTAGTTCTAAAAAGAAGAGTGAGAGTGGTCGTTGTCGTGGATTGTGATGGGAACTTGCATTTCCAAGAATACATCTTGCTTTAATTAACCTTGCGTCATTAATGCAACTTATGACTCTGTTCCAAAGTCTAAATCGTGGTCCGATTATGCTAAACTAATGTACTAAGTGCTGGCTGGGCAATGTTTTTATTGAAACAACTTGAATTACATAAAATTATCAAGACTCTTTGTTCTTTGATTGCTTTTTACATGGCATATTGCTATAAAAATCGTAAGCCATATAAAGAGCCATGAGGAAGAAAGTAGAAAAGATGAAATTCGACATCTTAACGCTGTAGGGATGACGGCAGCAAATCTTCCCACTACCTTTGAAAAATAATATTGAGTTATCATAATTGTACCTTATTTGAACTTGAGGTAAACGAAGTAGCTTTAGTTTATAGTTAGTTGGACTTACTAAGTACACTTTCTGTGTAGTAACTTATAGAAAGGCCTACTACCATTTGAGCTATTTCTATGATAAGAACGGCAACAGAGGCAGCTTTCGGAAGTTTTATCTTTAAAGCCTATAGAGGTTTTCAAAAACGGGTATAGACTTATCTCAGCAGTGAACAAGTAGTTGTATGCGTTTAATTTAAAATGCTGCACTTACTTTGCAAGCGAAAAATGCATATGTGACCATATGTTGGAAGAGATTTATCAGACCCATCCAATATAAGATTGGTTCTGATAAAACGGTCATAAGTTGCACAAGGAGAGCTGTGGCTGAATGGTGATATCTATTTTTCAAACGAGTTAATTCTATATAAGAAATACATATCGTTAGCGTTTTACTAATGAAGAGCCCACTATCTTTAAATCAATTTTACATTTGGGTAAATTGTATAGGCTTCTTCTTCAAAATTAGGAAAAAGGTATCAGCAAACTGAAAGAATTTAGACCAGCCAACTACCAACAGCCAAAATCCATCCCTATGAGTGACAGGGTACCTGCAAACAAATCCGAAGCGATATTCTATCATTTCCTCCTGAAGTATCTTAGTCAAAATACGGGGAAAAGTTGACTTTTTAAAATATTGTAAAATATAGAAATGCTACTTGAATTTTGTACCTATAGCACAAAGTATTATGAATCCCATCCCAGCCGGATAGCAACCTGGGCAAAAATGTAATTGAGAGTCGCCACAATGCTAGCATCGAAAATATGGTAACTATAACGTTGTACGCCACAATAACGCCAGTTAACTTCCAACCATTGTATGCAGCACGGTTTTGCATGTACCGTTGACAGAGGAAGATTCCTACAAAATATGCTGCGACAGCGGCCCATTTTATCCACCAGAAATTGCTTGAAAATAAAACCCAGTGCGGAATGTCAATGAAGCTTTCAAACCATAGTTGATCGTTATCACTCAATTTTTGTGGCTCCCAAGCAGTCCAGTTGTCCTCAGACATGTGCACTTTTTCGAAATCCATTGTATTCAGAATTTCCAACTAATATACCCTGTATTACTACCTTGTATACAAGAATGATTTAAAAGCTTTAGAAAAATGAATTCTCCCTGTCTTCCTGCGTTTGTAACCTTTTTAAAGATTAAATAATTGAAATGCAAACCAAGAATGATTCAGAGTCATGGAATCTCAAATAAATCGCATGCACACATATTCATCTTTTACGGTCTCGAAAAAGTAGTTAAAAAAGCATCCAGACTACGTAATACGGTGGAGTACCAGTACACTCCGTACAGATAGGTCGGAGCAGCGTTCATCTTGATCGTAGTACCACAAGGAAAACAAGAATTGCGAAATGCTAGGGGTTTAAAAAGGAAAAATGGCAAGTTTGTATCCAAATTCAACTGCTAAAAAACAACAGGTATGCTAAAAACTCTGTCGAAGTTTAGTAATGATCCACTCCCCCTGATACACGAGACTAGAGTTATATCAGGGCATTGCTGTGTAGTAGTATTTTGTAGATGTAGTTAGTTTTTGTTTCGTGGGAATCTTTTTAATTGTAGGAATTAATCAAGAGTACAAACTGTGCTGTTCTAGTACAAAGAATTATGAAGACAATTTACAAAATACAACTAATTGGTCAGGGAAATTCTTCACTTTTGATGAAAAGAAGATGCAGAAAATTTAACGATCTTAACTTAAAATCATATCTACAAAGTTTTAAAGAGATCAAGTTAACAAATTAGGGGAATTGATTAAGGGACTTTAGTTTATTCCGCTAAATATTTTTAGTTATTTATAACATCAATTTAACATTTTTATTTTTCCCTTGTCTGCAGTAAATCTTCTAGTTACTAGAAGTGGGAAGAGAAGCATATCCTGAAGTAAACTATATAAACAGGTTCAATTAAATTGGTTACCAATGATAATGAGCCGGAATGTTTCCAAGTTATTAAAGCAAACCGTGGGAGCAAATGTACACTGCAAGATAAATCAAGATAACGTAGCAGAAAAAGTGATGTGTCCCAACCCTAGCCCTGGGAAAATTATACGTGCAAACTCTACAAATTTCCGGCGTGAATGCAATTTTTATTAAGAGCAATACTGATGGGATAATGTTTATGTATTATAGTCTAGTAGTTCTGCGGATTCTTCCTGTACCATCAACGTTAAAGGTTTCAAACCAAAAGGTCTGGTTATTTTCAAAAAAAAAATTCTTATCATTTATTTAAATTCTAAACAAGGATACCTTCAGTTTTGCAAAATATAAAACTAAAACCTATAGCGTTGACAAACCCAAAAGTGGCTCGATAACTACCAATAATGGCTTCTTTTCCTTCCTAAGATGTATATTTTCCAAATTGTCCATGCTCAAAGGTTCAATTCCCATAAAAGCATGAATTCAATTCCAAACCTCATGCCATTTTACTTTTTAAAGTTGATTTATAGAACTTATAACTAGTAGAATGATGTGATTTATTTTACTAAGAATCTCTAATTCATATAACGTTCCCCTGAAAAGCTCCTTGTTGCTTGTGCATTGGAATATTTTATTTAACCAGGTTGAAGTGTCCTTGTCTCCCAGCAGGATCGTTATGAAAAATCTTCTTCAACCTATGCCTATAACATACCCATAAACTGTACTCTGAAAGCAATGACATGAAACTTCGAGTTACAATAATCCTTCTAACTAAACTTGCAATTACCGTTCCTGGAAAAACCTTGCGTTATGCGTCATTTTCATAAGATTGCAACATTTTCTAATCTTAGACTATAATTTCAACATTATGGCAGTAACAAGGTCACCCGCCCCTTACGTTCCTGAGGTGGACGTCATCGAAATCGAACCCTCGGAGCCGGCATGCCGACAAAAATCGGAGTTAAACTTAGGATTCCGCCCGGCTCTTTCTCCCACTTTCTCTCTTGTATAACAGGAAAGAAACTTAGCCAGTTTCCTATAAAGATTCCCAAACCACATAAACGACGCAGTTTGAGCTTACCTTTCTTCAAGTGAACACCATTGGCGACTTTCCCTCCATCTTTTTTACTTTCTTTTACAGCTCAAACTCAACCATTGGCTCTATTAGTTCGTTTAACTACGTTCGTATTTTATCAACTATTATGTGGAAATTAGGTTTGAAACATTTTGAAAAAAAATGATTGTTTCCACTACTTTAAACTAAAACAAATTAGCATATGCATTGGTTTCCCCAAAAGAGTTCTCTATTTATATACAATACTTAATCTATTTTCATCTCAGTAGAACTATCTCCATTTCTTGCCTGTACGAGTCTTTTCCCGTAAAATCCCTGAAATTCTCACCTACAACGAATCTATTACTTTGTAATTAAGTTATCATAATTTATCGGATCTTAACTTCTTTCCTCCTTTAAAAGATGATACTAGATAGATATTATTTTAAATCACAATGTATGCTATTTCATTTATTCGTTTAATTAATACGTATCGTATCAGAAAAGTACGACCACAATCAATGTGATGTAAATTGTTAGAAATAGTTTAAATGGAAGTGTTTTAGGATTAGGAGTAATAGAGTCTTGTCAATCGCTATGCAATACTTACCGTTCTAGAGAGTTTATAATTGTATTATTCATGTTCCCAGTCTTAGTAATTTACTTACTAACTCGCCGTCCGTCTGAAATTAATCTTCTACAATCCGATAACATTTTATTAAAGAGTGTCCATCTATTATTATATCGTTTATGATCAAGGAACCGTCAGAAGATACCCGTCTTCTTTAGTTCAACTTTTAAGAATTTTGACAAACTAACAAATTCTCATAGTGTTTCCTATTTAATTTACATTCACTAGCAGAAGGAATACCCGACAGGTAATGACTAAGACTTCCATGAGTATTTTTATGAGCAGTTTTTCATCTTTATAGTACAACTCTTTCAGATTATTTAATGTCAAGTGGGGTGAATTATCTTCGTCAGGGATTTCTAGGTCCTATTTTTTTATTTGTATAGTTATGCAGTGCAAATAACAGGGAGAGATGAGAGATCGTCAATCCACCATCACATCCGGCATCGGTATGTCCAAAAATAACTAGGATATATTGAGCATCCCACCTCTTCCGCTCCAAGGCCGTCGATTCTGGCCCTGGTTATGGCGTAGGTTGCATAATCACGTCGAAGGTACTACATCCACTTTATCGATCTTTGTTTCAAATTAACCTTTCCTTTCATCTTCGCTATCGAGTTCCTTCTTTAATTATTTCTACTTCAAACCAATTTAAGAGTGTCGTTGGTCCCATTTCTCCCAGTTACCCTACTTGATCGTAAATATCTTTATGATGATACTAAATCCGGTACCCTTGTATTGTAAGATTATATGGCCCAAAAGGTTTTATATTATATGTTTTTTCGAGATGAATTAAAATCAGAAAGGCAATTTTTTTTAAATATAAAAGACCCCTATAGGCTTTGAATTCCAATCCAAGGTAGCAGTGGTAGAGAACTCTATTTTTTTCATTAAAGAATTGTCTCGTTTATTAGCCAACTCCATTCGACTTCTCGCGTTGCTTGCATTGGAGATCGGATTTCTGCCAACGAACCACCTTTAGGTAAATGGCATCTAATTTTTCTTAATTAATTTGACAAGAATTACATAAAAGTATGCTCTACATGTTCGGGAATGCTAAACACAAAACACAAAACACACGCAGTCAACAGACAGTATGATTCCTGATTTCATAGTATTTATTTCATAGTATTGACTTTGCAATTTCAGGAAAAATATTTTCATCGCAGTTGATGCAGAATAAAAGTCAGAAAGTCCAGTTATCCGATTTCTGTTATTCAATTTCAACCGATTTTCAGAGTGACTTTTTTTCTTCTTCTTGCGACAAACCTGTCGACCTGACCAGATAGAGCTGGAACCATCAAGCAATAAATCTGGACTACAAACGATAGGATATGGGACCGGATTTGCTTAAGTCGATTCATTTGAGGTAGCTGTACTATTTGATGACTTCTGGGAACATTTTTCTTCCAACTGATCTGATCCCAACCCAATAATTTACTTATGATAATTGGTAGAATAACAGTAATTCCAGAGACATTATAGCCAAGTTGGAATAGCATAAAATTCCATTACATTGTTGGGTTCGGTAGGTTTCTGAAATTCCCTATTCATATCCTACGAAAAAAGACTGCGGACACTTCTTTTGGACATACAATAGATTTGAGATTTGTAAAACTATTCCTATAATCAATAATATGTTAGATAATCATATGATAAGTAGCTTATCCAAATTTTATGAAACTTTTCATTTAAGAACCACGTAAATTTATTTACTTTTAGACATGCAAAATATTGCATAAAATTGATTACAATTCGATATAGGTACAGCCTCATTTTGAATTCGACGTTTTAGTTCATCCCTGTAAATAAATAGGATAATGGTGCCTTATAAAAGAAGGTGCTAGTGGTATGTCTGTGTACAGGTAGTGATTGTAGATTGATTGATTTTATTTTCCATATATCATTAGTTTTTTTATCAGATATTTCTTGATCTCTCTGTAATCCGCACAATCCTTATTGGGAATCTTTTAATCTCTTTGTGTTTCCTAATTCAGATTTATTTTCCTTTTGTATCCTGAACTGATCATTAATATTATGTTTTTACAGTTACAAATTAATTTAGAATTATACTGTCAAAAACAGCACAAAACTACTTTCTACATAGTTACTTAAGCGAAGCGCACAGGATTGGCGCACAATGTGTGTTACTTATTTAATTTTGTAGACTAAAATCTCTAAATTAATGAATTTACCCATCCTTTTTTCCTTCTAATTATGGATAATTCTTGGTTAATACGTTAGTTAAGTTCAGTTGCTAATAAATTTAGCAACTTTCACATAAGAGGAAGTTTCTATATTTGGAAAAAATGGTTGCATACTTGATTGTATGCAAATTTGGCTCAATTATAACCTGTAATTGAAGTTCAAAGTTTTCAAATGTTTTGTTTTCCTTAATAACGTATCATAAGGCTAGAGTATTTATTATTGATTAGGTGACAAATAGGGTTTTGCAAAAATTTGATTTTTTTAATCAATATGACTTCGATTTTATAGATAGGAGGGACTGAGTTAGTTGCATTCATTATAATAATTTTATCTTTCTTTAAGATGATTCACGGTACTAACTGTTAGTACCGTGAATCGGGCTCGATGTGATTACTACTTAAGAGATTCATTGTTTAATCGGCAACGAAATCTCGGTATAGGGTTGCAGTTAAGGGTTTGGTGTAATTATCTGTCTTTGTTCTCTGGGGCTTCCTTACCATTTTCCCACTAACATTAAACCAATAACTTAATCAATGGGGAAATGGGTTTCCCAAAATATTTTTATAACGTACAAAACCTGGCTACTTTCAATCTTTTGGATATGTTTCCGGAAAACATTTCTATTTCTCTAATTTTTTTTCAATATTTTAAACAAATGTTTTTCATTAAAATTGTGATAATACTACTAGGTTGCTTTCCAAGTTCTCAATATATTAGACTTATTTGGCTATAAGTGTCCACAAAGCTCAAAATGAATACACAAATGTTTTTATGGTAGAAATTCCTGATAAAATACAAACAATATTCCAATTTTTTTTCAAGAATGTTATGCTCTATTTACTTCTTTACTGTACCTTGCTTATTTAGCAGGATATCTCCCATATGTAGAAATAAGATAATAGATATTAGTTCGTATTATTATTGTAATATTCATGTTTTTAAACTATGCAATGATGAATCTACTTGGTAGAATGTGAAAGGTAGATTCCTTCTTATACTTGTACACTATGCGAATTTCAATTAATTTAGGAATCTAAAAGTTAAAGAAAGAAAGATTACAATATATATTCTAGTTCTTCCCATTTAATGATTTACCATCAGCTAGTGTCCATTTGTTAGATAATTTAAGCAAATTTTTTTTCGAAAGATCATTTGTAAAAGAATTCCAATTACACCATCTTAATTCAGATCTCTCATAAATCTTAGCTCAGCATCAGCTCTATGTTTGGACATATAGACAGACATATATGTTTGGTTTGTTTGGACAGCAGGCTTATATGCAAATATCTTAAAAAGCTCAAATTTTATAATTATTAATTACTCCTTGAGAAAGGAAGTAAAATTGCTATGATAAGCTGCATCTTTATCGATTGGGTTAATTTTTGTATGAGATTTATTCATTTATAAAATCTGTTATAATAAGTTACACGTTTCCCTGTTGAATCCAACATTTCTCTGGGTACATTATAAAAATAATTCACGATGAATTTATGTTAATTACCATCTGAATTTGCATTTGGGATGATTAGCTATCATGAAAATTTAAAACTTAGTTATATTAAAATAAAGGTCTGCCACCGTATTAAAAACTTCAAAAATAATGCAACAAAGTTTAATTGGACGTCTCAAAAAATGATGGATACTTCACGATATCTTTATATTCACCCATCAAAGCATAAACGACGGATGGAGGCTCCGTAGGATCCTTCCATCTGTAGAGGCCGTGGTCTTCATCTCTATAAGAATCATTTATTCATAACTTCATATTAAACTGTTTTTCAAGGCTTGTAGTTTTAATCACTCCAACCGGTTGCAACCTCTTTCTGAAGAGCATTGAAGACCAATCGTAGTTAAAAGATTTGGACGAAGGTCCCTCTGTTTTATTCCCCATAAAGAAATGTCTGCAATCGGCGAAGCTGCAAATGAAAGCCACGGTTCCAGCCGTTGCGAAAGTTATCAATGAGATTAAAGCCACAATGTAGAGGGTTGCTAATAGGGCTGAGACTAATCCATGTAGAAATGGGTTAGCAATGTGATTTACCATCTGCTTTTTCAATAAACTCATTATTAAAATTTCAGATGCATAACCATTTGTATTTGGATCGTACCTTCTGAACTTTGTCATTTAGATTTTAAGCGTATTTTATAAATTTACCAGAATCTAAAATAATTTTGCAAAGAACAACTTACGTTGGCCACAGCCCCAACCGGAGTTAACTTATCGTCGGGAGTAATGGATGAATTTCCAGACGTAAGCCCATCCAGAAATGGATAACGTGGAGGAGACTCCTGCGATGGAAAATAATGGATTGCATATCTGGCAGAATCGTTCAGAGTATTTATTGAATCCAAGTTCAAGTTTTTTCTAGAGTTGTCATAATTAGGGTTATCTACAGTTTCTGGAATGAGGATCTGACCAACGAAAGCGTTTCTTGGGTGCAGTACAGTAATAGCGTCTGTTTGATACAACCCTAGAGACAAAGCTAAGATTACGATCCATGGAAATATCCACTGAGAACTAAATTTAGTCCGATCCATTTTATACCCTTCAACTAACACTTGCTATTTTTACTGCCTTCGTGGTTCAAATCTATTCAATGAATAACTATAGCCTCTGAGAAAACTAACTGTACAATTTTTTAAACTACATTTAGAAATTAGACATTCAAATTAGTAATTAAAGCAACTCCAGAAATGAGAGACTATGGACTATAGACTTTTATTAGAGATCAGCAAGAGCTGTTAATATAAAATCCAAGTTAACAAAGAAAGAAGTAACTTTCTTACACCCTTGGTGCTTTGACTGGACTCCTCTGCATGAAAACAAAATGGGCCATACACCTGCTTTAAAAAAACTTTACGAGCGTTAGTTAATTACTGTTACTTACACTGGCATCTTTATGATCGGTATAATATTTAATCCATTCATGGTGATTCCAATCCAACAGTGCGTGAAGAGTTGAGGGAATAAAGAGTCATGGGTATTTAGGCTTTAGCCCTTATGCATGCATAAATATAAAGGGGACATTTCCAGTGAAATGTAAAAACGATCCGGAGGGATAGAACAATTTATATAAAGGACTCGAGACATGAGTTCTTATAGTTCATTTCAAGTATTTTATTAGTAATTCATCTAGATCGTTCTATCAGTGGTTACTTTTCTAGTATCCTATCCAATTGATTAGTTACTTGCGTTTGAAATTTTTCTTAAGTCATATGCAGAGATAGTATGGCAGTTGCTGGTAAAATATTTTCTTATATATGGATGTGCGATGTGCATAGGCTAGATATTTTTGGTGAATGACTATTCGTTCCCTATCATCGATAACGCTTGTTTGTAAATGTAAAAGAAAGTTGGCAAGTAGCGGTATAAGTTTTATGGTGCTATGAATTATGAAGGTGTTTTGACACGTTGGAAATACTCAATACTTCCACCGTGATCAGTTTAATTGCGTAGTTTAACTTGGAGGATGCTTGAACAAAGAGGGTTTGGCAACGCATATGCGTTACGAATTTGAAGTCGAATTGTAATTTCAATAAAAGTAATTTTAAGTTTCTAAAAGAAGAGACAGTAGTACTAAAAATTCTACCAAAAAGGATTTTACTTCTTATTTCCGTCCTCGCAAACTTTTGAGTTATATTTGATGCAAGTTATGTTTCTTTTGAGGCTGTGAAAGACAAATGAATATTATTCTGCGGAATCTTATTCTAATGCCAATGCGTAGAGTAAAAGTTAGCAATGAACACAATTACGACTGTTTAGATAAATAATCTCATATTTTATTCTCAAACCTCTTTTTCTGTTGTTTTTTAAACGTTAAATAAAGAGCTTATGTTATATTAGTATAAATACAGCTAATTTAATGTCCTATTTGCATATGAGCAATTGAAGCTGTGCTGTGAGCATTAAAAGTTAACATGAAGTTTCAATATTGTAAAAGTTTGGGATGCTCAACAGTAAAGCGAGCACACAGCACTAATTATTTAGATATGTAACATATTCAAATGTTTACTCCATGTTTTGTGTTATACAGAGCTGCTAAACTCATTCATACTTTTTATACGAATCTTCCAAAGTTTGATAAACAGGCTGAAACTGCTGCTCGTAGTATTCGTATCCATTCCTATGAAAATAATTAAAATTGATAAATATGTCTCTTTTCACCTGAAATATTACATGCACAGTTTAAAACTCATCAGCATCTTCAAAATGAACTCCACAAACCTATTAAATATACTGGGCAAGGTAGTAGGAACCAATCCACCGCAGTTGATGATATTACAAGTGAAAAAGACAGCTCCAGCAATAAGGAAGATGATAACTGCTCCGACGAACAAAGGTGGAATCACGGCTGCCTTCAGAGCTGCTATGCCAGTTAGAACTCCGCCTTTTATCTTAAATTAAAAACCAAAGCTTATCCTTCGTAACTTAACATAGTGAAGGACGTTCAATTTGACAAATTAAGTCCAAAAAACATGATTTCCCTTATAACATCCCTCGTACCAGAATAGCCGTGGAGGCAAGGTCGAGGCCCGTCCCCGGAAAGCCAAGTTTTGTCTGTGAAATAGGGTTACCATTCCCATCCACAGATCCTACGAGATTCGGAGTCGCTGTGGAACTCGAAGGATTAAATCCAGGTAGAGAAGAAAGGTCAAATCCGAACTTCGGATGTCTTTTTGCAGTCAAACTAAACTTTCTCACCGAATCCACATCCAACGATCCTACTTCCTTTTCCGTCTCTTTTGTGTCACCTTCTTTAACCAAAGATTCCGTAACATTTTCAGAACTATCTTCCAATTTTGCATGGATCGTACAGATAACCACACAAAGCAAGGTTATCTGTACATGAAAAGAGAAAGCCTTGGAAAATATGCAAGGGAAACGCATGTTGAGATCCGACCCTTGTAAAGCCGAACGTTTAATAAAAAATCTGGTAAAAATGAACCTAAAAAAGATAGAGATGGAAAGGACTTCGTGGTGAATATGTGGGGTCTGTAAAAATGTGACTGAGCCGTCTGGCCAAAATGTGTCACAAGGTAACAAGGGGTTTGGTAGGTGTGGTATTTATCATTTGACCCGATGTCCCGACTTGGAACAAAACAATCTTTTAGGTCACAGGACGGAAGAAATAAATGCATAGCCATACATCAATCTTAGAGTGTGCATAGGGTGAGAACCTTTGAGATTTTTGGCTTTGTCTTCATAAGTCATTACATTACTTTACAGATTATTATTACAGATAGTTTTTTTTATCAAATGGTCTCCCCTATTCAGAGATTTGCAATTTATTATTAGTATCATTACTAGCCGATGCGGGCAAGGGAATAACAAGATCATAAATTAACATGCCTTGACCTACAAGTTGAAACTTTTATTCTAAGGTGATAGATACAATATACGAGATGAGGAGATCAATACTGCTTTGCATTTCGTAAGCCAGTAACTCTAACGGATACGGTATAAATAAGGATTATGGAGAGTGTCGTTCTTGTTATCTCAAGATGATTAAATATTGAGATGTGGTTCTTGTATGTTGTAGAACTTGGCTTCAAATATATTCATGTTATGTTCTTGTAAGTACGAATCCTCATGAGGGACGGGATCAATAAATGGAAAACAATTTGCTTTTGTCTCTCCTAAACGCTTTATCTTTCTTAGATGTGATCAATAATGGATAGGAAAGCTTTATTATAAACGTATCGTATAGAGTTATAGGGATAAACACAGGTTAAAGATTAAAGAATGTCTCGGTTAAGGTTCGGGTGCAACTTTTCATTCGTTCTTCTATGCGAGATATTTATTATGAGGGTGACTAATGAATGACTGTGACAAATTAAGATTAAGGAAGGCACTGTATTGTATATGACATACGTATTAGCAACTTCATGACACATAACGCACAAGTGGTGAAAAAATTTGCTATACATATTGATGTTTTAAGGATTTTGGTTTGCTGTGAATTGACATTGACTTGACACAGCCAACATCCACTTCACATTAGTTGCAACCTATCAATAATATTTACTGATGTTAGTTTGGTTTTGCCTGAATAATATAACTGACTAATCGATCCTGTAAAGAATATTTTACTTTACGGGTTATATTATGGGTACAGTACGAGGAAGGTACTCCACCCTAGAAAAAATTAAGCGCTATTGTTTCAGCTAATTCTTCATTCGTCACCTTCACCCTTCTTGCAGTAAACAAACGGTTGTGTCAAAGTCGGTTAGTGTGCTTTTGGCTAAAAATAGCCAATTAATGCCGGTTTTACTGCAGTGCAAATATTTACGAATATTGCAAGGAAGGATGAAGGTATAACTTAATCAATGATCGCTATTGCTACTTTCTTATAAAAGAGTCTGAAAGCACTTCAGTTCGGGGTATATCATTTAACTTTTCAATTTTTACTTTTATTAACATTAACATAAATAATTTAAAATTGCGTGGATGAATACAAGGATTTTAGATTAAACGAGCAAATAACTATCATTATTTATAGTAATGTTAGATTTTTGCAAGCAAAGAATACACAATGAGAGATATAGCAAGCATACATAAGAGGTAGTAGTCAAAGAAGTATGTAAACAAGTGTATTTCAGGATTTCAGTAGTAACCATAATAAAGAGAGAAAGAGCGATTAGATTTTCTGGAATGTATTTATGTGAATACAATGCAAGTGATAACAGAAATTATGCAGCTTTTAGCGTAGTAGGGGAAAGAAGGGGTTACAAAAAGGGATAATTAGTGTAAAAGTTTCGAGCACCATTTTAAATGATTTACTATACTGCGATTATTTTAGCACGTTTTTCTGCACTGCGAGTTAATTATAAGGCAGTCTCGTGACTTTTATAAATGGCAGCTGCGGAAATATTATTTACACCAGATCGCGATCCAGAATTTGAATTGGAACTGCTTTTCTGTTGTTTCGTCTTTGCAGCTTCGAGCTTTTGCTCGGCTTTCTTTCGTTTTGCATTTTGTTTGTAATGTTCCCTTCGCATGTCATCCTCCGAAATTGGTAGCCTGAAACATACAATTAATGTTTAACTGTAGTTGTAACATAGTAAAGGTGCTTAATTAATTGACAACACGATATCACACATATTTGTGGATTTGAACGCTTACCTTAAAATCTGTGCTGTAAGAAACTGTTCATGGGTAACGTAGTTGGGGAGGTTTTTCAACACTGTGAGGGTATCATACATTGTTGGACATTGCTTTAGAACACCGGATCTACCTAGTGTGTATTTTAGAAGAACAAGTCCCACACGAAACAAAACTTTTACACCTTCACAAAGAAACGCGTCCCAAACGCGCAAAACCGACGGCCATGGTAAAGTTCTTGTAAATGCACATAGAAACCATTCAGTCATGTATAAAACTGGATCAATCTTCTGTTTCTTCTATTAATGATCAAAAAATATTTTCCCAAATTAATGCTACATTACATCCTTGCAACAACTATAATATGACCTTTAATACTTAAATCCTACCAAATGCTTGTAAACCGGAGGAGCCGATCTCTTTAGTAATCCAAATAGTATGTCTCCGTCAAGTTGTAGCTGGTACATTCCCGGACTGTAATAACCATTGAGATATTTTTCACAAATTGCAACCAAGCACCAAAATGCATCTTCAGAAGGCATATGCATTAGAAGTATGGCTGCAATTGGAGCTTGAGCTTGACAATAGCCGTCTTTTGCATTGAGGATTGAGTATGACTTCAAGACGTTAAAGAGATCCCTTTGTCTATAAAATTAACAGATATAAGTAAATCTGAGGATTCGTTTACTTACTACCGTCTCTAACTATCGGTTTTAAATTTACCCATGCCCTTCTTCGGCAAATATTTCATGCCAAGGAAACTGCCTATGCAGATCTTTCTTGATATCCTCAATGCATTCTGGCTTCCCTTCTTGTGTGCACAGTTTACTAAAGAGGTCTGGATGTCGCTCCTTCTTGCTAGCAGCACCACAAAGATAATACCAGGCCCGTCCCCTTATGGATCTTGGTATTCCTTTTCTACAACGCTTTCTCACCGTCTTGAAATCCTTCTTCATGTAGCTATCCCATTTATCTAGCATGGCCAACCATTTTATTTCTCGGCGACGAATAATTTCTGGAGGTGCATCTGGCTCACTAGATAGTTAACATAAAGATTTGATTAGTTAGCCGACATGCTTTGGATCCTCTGTTAGTGGTTCGATCATTACTATTAAGAAGCAACTCATAAAACCAATGCAATTTACATTGGAAAAACATCGTAAAACTGTTCGTCGGAATCTTCATTGTCAGTTTCAGTTTCATTGTCAACTTGGTATTTCACCTTGAAAATCATTTACATTCAATTCAATGATACGAAAATCAATGTGTATTCATAATTTAGTACAAAAGGAAACGAAACCCCTTTCGAAAAATATACCCATTCTTAAAACATTGTTACACGCCAAAATTTATGGACACCTCAGTAGTCTTGCTTACGATTAGTGCTCATAAATCTTTGCTCATCAAAACGCAACAAGTTCGCTAATACACCGCGATCCATCTATTGGTTGCTTAGAAATGCTCTAGAAATTAAAATAGCATGGCACACATCTTACCTCTCGTGCGTATACTGCTCACCCCCCATGAACCCATAACGATCCGGAGCTTGAGAAATCATAGAAGGGTTGTTAACAACGCTGCTGACTTCGCTTTCATCATCATCTCCACCCATCAAGGATCCATCACCTTCTCGACTTTCTCCGAACCTTACACCACCTCTGCTAACATTATCCGTCGATGTCGAGTTCCCTCCTTGAATCCCATTGATAGAACCAGTAACCCGGGCTGGAGAACTCTCACCAACAACGCTTATCCTCGTAATTGATAACTCACAAATTTCAGACTCAATTTGTCCCCTAGTTTCGTCCAAAACCACAGAATCATTTACGGATCCTCTAGATTGTACTTGAATGACTGTAACCGAGCTGTTTCCACCCGGAGTGCTTATGGCCGTTTGCGGTGAAATGGTCGATACGGTTGGAGTAGAAAAGGCACTTGAATTTCCTTGTGATTCCACAGACGGTGAATAATTTGGAGACGCTGAAGGAGTAATAATTTTTGGCTGTGGTGCACTCGGATTGGGTGATATGGAGTAAGGTTTTGGAGAGACTGTGCCCAGTTTCGGCGAGACTATTGATAAGGAACCACCCCCAGGAGAACTTAAAGAACTATCGGGATTAAAACCGGAATTTACAGGACTTGATTCCTTTGGCGAACCTTCCGCTACAGTAATTCTGACCACTTGATCATCAGAATTGGGCTTAGCGTTGTTAACCCCAACGGACAACCCTCCCGGTAGAAGTTCACCACCTTCCGTACCGCTCTGCTCGTCTAAGCTCATTTTTACCATTGAAGAACTTGCTTCCTCAGATATTTCTTATCTAGATTTCAATCTATCTTACGTCCCCAAAAAGGGGTTTCAGTCTTTAAAAAATGTGCGTCACACTTTCACTTCCGTCCATCAATCTATCTATCAATCAAACCAGAACTTTAAATCACACACATTTTCCTCCGTCCATCCCAACAAATGATCCCACTACCTCCACTTTTCCAAATAGTTAAACTCCTTTCATTTCCTAGAAAACCCAGAGTATTTTTTTGTAAATTAAAAAATCCAACTAATCCACCAATATGTTTACAAACTTACTCATCCTCCATCAACTCGAACTGGAACTGGAAGGATGGTCGTCAACAGGTGAAATCCAATCCGGAGCTAATCATCTCTCACTTAAATGCCTGTTTAGCCCCAACAATCCGCTTAATCATCATCAGGACAGGAACTGATAGTCTGGAAACAGAAGATAATAACCACCACAAATAATAATAATAAATAGGACAGTTGGATGGAAAGCTATCAAATGCAGTTAATTAATGATAAATTGATAAACCTGTTGCTGTTAAAAAAAAATACGTAAGCTTTTAGGAAAGAGGAGTAAAGGAGGTAAATTACCTCTCCAAACACTCCTAGAGATGAATGAGGGACGGCGATGGATGGGAGTTTACCAAAAATTAGTTTAACTACACAATTTGGGCAAAATCAGCCAAAAATCCTCCTCACGACGACAGCAATAGCAAAAGCAGTGCTTAAAAAAACACAAAAACCCCGTCACTCGTTCTCCTTCATTGGAAGAATAAAAATAAAAATAAATAACATGAACTTTGGTGTTGAGCATGTTCATGTCGTTGGTTTTGTAAAAGTCGCGACATATAACCGCCCCCGTTAATTAAGCCGCAGGCTATCCGGCTATCCTTTACACGTTTTATGAGGGTATCTCTCCCATGTTAAAGTAAAATAAACCTGCTTAAAAAAAACATTTTGTTTGAGTAGATTAACTATGTCGCCACTTTTACTTTTCTTTTGACAATTTATTTTGCAAATTCTTACCTTTTTTGTAATAAAATGTAAATAAATACTCGTTGATTCTACTAATATTTCGTTGGTTTTTTTTGTAAATATTTACTTTTTTGATACGAGAGTTTTTATTTATTTACGATTTTTTTTGGGGTGTCCAAAAAAGAAAGATGATTGGATTTTGTATTGTAAATGTGCATTAAAATGAAAAGTATTAAAAGGAATTGAATTAGAAGGAGGAGAAGAAGGGAAGGATATATTGAAGATTAAGATATGTATATTTGTGGATAGATGACGTTAGTTTTCCACTCATTTCTTGGGAATAAACGGCTTTAATTTTAAAAACAAAGAAATCATGTTTCTTTATATTATCTTAAAATTTACAAGATGGAAAAGTGGATGGAAAAAAATGGAATGCCGATTTTTTATTTATTTATCTACGTTTCTTTCATTGCATTACGGGTTTTTGAATGTTATCGAATCGACGGATTTCCCAAATCCCAATTGATGCAAATGTAATTAGTAATAGTAATAGTAATTTCTAAACTTTGCATACCGTATTTCCGGAAATTACTCCCCCCTAGAATAACCCCCCCCCCCTCTACGGAATAACTATACAATGTCCATGTTAAAAATTTAAAAGCACCCTATCGTCCCCATGTTAAACGTTGTTGAAATTTTTCCTTTGAAAAATAACGGGGGTATAATTTCTGGAAATACGGTAGCCTTTTTTCTTAAAGTTTTGTGGTGTTTTTGCCGTTTTGTGAAGGTCAAAGTGCTTTATTTCTGGGGTTTAACTATTGAAACAGTTAAATCGCGTGTATGACCTTTTGTTTATGACCGATAAAAGACGAGTAGGGTTTATAGTGACTTTACTCCAGGAATGATAAGGGAATTCAAGACGGTTGACAGTTTAAAATGTTTACACGGATACTCTTTTAGAGTTTTAAAAGTATTTAGTTATTTAGTATGAATGATTAATCTACTAATTGAGTACGCTTTGATCGTTTGACACGTGCCGTTGCCGTTTTTAGTTAAATGCTCAGGATATAAGTGGATTTATATAGTTATCTTGTAAAGCGAACATTTATTAACTTTAACTAACTTCTTTCAGTTAGTTAGTCGTATCGTAACTTGCTTCGTTAATATGCTACTATTGACTTTGAGTCGTGTTTTATCACCTTCAGCATCCTTTTTTCAGAAAATGCGTGAATATATTTTCATGCTTTAATGACAGGCTTAATTGTAATTTTTTACTTTTCGTCGCAGACATGTATTTATCTTTGTTCAAAGCGTCATTTAAAGATGTCAATCTATTATTTATTATTGGCTTTCTTTCGTGAGTTGCTGTTAAATAACTTTGATTTCGTTGCATTTGCAAAGGCAAACAACAGTCAAGATTTTAAAAAGTATTAGGAATAAAACACTGCATTACATTAATATGAACACGGCAATTTGTATGAAAGCAGGGACAAGGCAAGGCATTTGCAAGGAAACCGGAAATTATATTCCAGAAACTGTACAAATGCAATGGGTTTTCCCTATGAATATCAAGGGTAAATGCATGATAGTAACCACAGTGCAGTACAGTGGTATTTTACATTTTACGTAGCGTATTAAATGAAATCCGTCATAATTTGGTCAATAAGTTTTAAAATTAAGGTTGTGCATGACAGATAGACCATAATCGTTTGGGACGAAAGAGGAAATTGCAAGGCATGCCAAAATAATTAACCTCTGTTTCCATACAATATCCGGATAATATAGTGCAGTTATTTATTATACCAACCAACTCAGTTACGTTTAGCTAAATTCATCGATTTATTAGCTAAATATCGTGAATAAATGGTCAAAGGATGTTAGACTAACAATTCCTGGGAAATGGTCCAAAACAATGCGTATTTAAGAATAACACAAATCTAAAATAATATTCTTGCAAACAAAAGCAAATCTTTTTAGGGGGCCAATTTTTTTTACGAACTATGAACAATCTTTTTGTTTAAGGTGAACTTTTATTGCTAAGTTTTTATTTTGAGTGACATCAATTTTTCCAGGATACATGTTCGATGTTCCATGAAGACGCAGAGTTTAATTATATAATAGGGTAGAGGGTCATGAAAAGTCAATGCAATATGAGTATCGTCATTGGCATTGGCATTGTTAATTGTGTGCGAACTTATTTATGCTTATGTTTATTGTTGAATGAAACTACTTAATCCAATTTTACAGCTTAAACTACTTTAAAGACCTAAATATTGATAAAAAATTTAGTTGTGAAACATCAATTTTGAGGAGACAAAGGTGAAAAATTTTGACTTAGATACTAGAGAATTTATCAAGCGTGCTTATTTTTGGCCAATTTCCTATAAGAGATTTTGATATGTCGATCGACTAGGTCGATAACTACAATAATTGAATATTGAACCTTGTAATTTTTTGGTGTGGCAGGAAGTGCGATGCTAGTTTTTTAATACTTTCAGCAACTTGTATGACAAGTTATAGCTTTTAAGTATAAGGTTATGGGTGGTGAGAAAATTAATGGTTGAAAGTACAAATTCTACAAACTTCAAGAAACGCGTGAATTAAAATATGGCGAATTAAGGTCTTCTTTTTGTATGGTAATCCAATAAGTGAACGTTCCAAAATTCAAGAAATCTCATTCCTGTTATTAATAATTAGTATTTAAGCTTATTTCCGATCGGACTTCCAGTCCAGTAATCTTAAATTGTGAATATGTAGACCACAAATGTCTATGAGTACAACTTATAAAGCAAGGGGCCTAGTTAGGTACCTTGAATCCTGTGCATGTAATGCTCAACTCAACTTTAGAACGAAGATCAATATAGACTGCACACAAGTCATAAAATATTTTACACTTCTCCAATTCCTTACTCCTATATATTCTCTATCTTTCCATAATTGAAGATCAAGCCCTAATAAAGCGATTAAACCGTCTCTTCCCTACCCCCCACCCCCTGATTCTTCAAAGGTATCCCGTAGTCAATTGAGAAGGTACGAGATCAAGTCATCTGCTCGTACTTTGTTTTTTGCAACAAGTTGGCCAGGCAAGCGGTCAGCAGGACTCCAAATAGTTGAAAGAACGCCAGTGACAAAGCACACGCAGCCATCATGCCCAATTTCCTCTGGAGAAAGTTAGTAACCAATGCATAGCACCCCTGAAATATATTTTTAGGGAATCCCATCAGTAAAATTACTGCAAAATTATTCTAGAAAATAATCCCCAGACTTTCTACACTCTTGATAGTCTCAAGAACTTCTTTTCAAATGTGTAGGATGATCTAGCTCGATAACTGAAATGGGGATAGAATTTTAATCGAAAAAAATAACGCGTACTCACGGTATTATAAATCATAACAGGATTCTTTGTGTCACAACTCATATTCGTCTTGCAACAAGATCCAGGTACTTTTCCATACGGGGTCTGGTACCAGTCCATGTAGCCTGAAATCCCACAGCAATGAAGCTGTCGAGAGAAAGTATTTGTTAAAATTTATCACACTCATTTATTTCCCTTTCTGTCTCTGTTCATTCTTTCTAAGAGATTATGTCTTTTTGGAACATAAAAGAGCGAATAAGCGAGACTTATCTACTTTTTATCTCTTTTTGAGGAGAAATTGCCCCCTTGAAAATGCTGAGTGATTCTCAGAACTACTTACGTAATTATAACATAACATTAGGAAGAATACCTGATAGGATAGGGATTATTATCTGGGATTACTTTGTTTATTTTCTATTCAGAAATCAAAGCAGGTCTCATAGATTAAATCTATAATCAATTTCTTGCCTGAACAAACGGCTTAATAGCTTATTCGTTTGATTTGACTTACGTGAAATTGTAAAGAGTTGATCGAACTGGTTCGGGAATGATCTTGATTGTAAACGGCAAGAGATGTGTTCAATCCTTTTTGAAAGGATGATCGTAATTTGGATCGATAAGCGTAGCCACTGATGCAAGCGCTTACCTCCACAACGAAGACGATAGCCAGAAAAGCCGCGTACTGAAGGAAATAATCATTTTACATTTACCCTTATCATCAATAAAGTCAACATTTTCTGAACTATCACATTTTATTATCTTTCTCCAGTAGAAACTACTATTTTAGACCTTATGTAAGTTAAGTTGTAATCTTCGTACAGATTCTGGATGACGTTTGAATTGACGTGAGGCTAGCTTGGAAGGAAATGAGGTAAAAGCATGCATACTAGTATACTAACCAACCAAACTAGAAAGAAAGAGGCATTAAAGTTCGTATCACTTGGATCTTGGATGGATACGAGGAAGGAAACCCAATTCTTCCATCAAGGGAAAACTCATTACCTTCCAGCAAATTGGGATCTAAGCTGTTACTCTACAACCCATCCTTGACTTTATTCAACTTTCAACCTTCGCAAAAGTAAACTTCGATTGTTAAAGTATCTCAAAATACTTTGCTGTTTTACTGACATTAACAAAAGTCGCTCACTGTCTGTCAGATTAAGTACATTTTCGAAAAAGGGCATTACGGTCTTTTCTAAAAGAAATATATTATGTCTAAGACAGATTTTAACCACATATTGGAACCATAGTTAGTGAGTTTCACAGTTCCAGAGCATTCAGCACATTATGTAGGCTTTTTTATACAACATGACATGGCATAACTAATGAAATCTCAAAATTAAATGCAAAAAGCCTGCAAAATATCATATCTTTCAACTTTCCAGAACCGAAAATCTAAAGAATTGGGTTCTATGAGTTATTCATGAACTATGAATGATGCGATCTAGAACTCGATTTCAATATTTCAATTAGGTAATAAATCGCGTTTCATTAGACTGAAGATGAAGAAAAGTTGAAAGACTACGTAAGGGAAGTAAAATAAAGTAACTTTTTTGACATGAACAAGACTCACGATGTAGAGAAGTATGGGCTGTTCTTTGATGGTACAGCAGCAGGCTAAAGTTGCCAAGAACAAGATAAGAAGTCCTGTTCCAACCAAGACGTATGGAGCAGTTGCAGAAAAGTCCGGAGACAATTCCATATACTTGTGTAACTCCACATGAAGCCAAATGCCCATCACAAGTAACAAGATCCCCGACAGCTATAAGCATGCAAATAGTAAAATAAGATAAATTCATAACATGAATGATAACATCCATAATTTATTCATCAACTGGAATAAAAATAAATTGCATCATTTTATTAGACTAGACTCGTATTGTTAAGGCCGGTAAAAGTGAAGGAAAAAGTAATTGCTCCGTCAGTTAAGTAGCATAACTTTTATTATTCATATGAAATTGATTTATTTTTATGCTGCCAGTTTTTACAAGATTCAGACAAACAGTTAAACTTTTAAAATAGATTTGCGGTCTGAAATCCCTAAGCTACAAGATTGGGGCCACTAAAACTTTTGGCGACATTGATAAATTATAAATTGCTAGACACATCATTGAGCATTTTAAACTTATTGCACAGATAGTTACTTTGGCTATCATGATGCAGTCAAAATAACTAGACAAAAAGAGAAAGTAAGATAGAGAAACACTTCGTGAACCTCAACTCAATATTTCTCTGATGTTTTTCGTTTGGACTATCATCAGGGAGAGATTAGTTCTTTCGAGTTTATAATCAGATCATATCCTTCACCATATTACTGTCTTTTATACCGCCGTATAAGCTTAGAATAATTAAAATCCTTTCGTTTAAGTATTTTTTCAACTGTAAATGCTGCTGTGTGGAATATAGACGGTTTTAATTCATTCCATGTACCTAAGAGGCCCCACGTCCTTTTGCATTTTGCAATGGAAAGCTGGAAAAGTGACCGAGGGAGTTAAGACAGATTACTGACTGTACATAAGCCCTAGTTCAGTCAGTAAGATTTAATTTAATGTATCCATTCTAGTAATTTTTAATCTAGGTCACCGTAGACTGTGAATGCTAGTTGAGTTTCAGACATTTGCAACTATAGATGAACCTGTTTTTCAGACGCGATAACGCTATTGGTATGCAGCGATACATAATTACAGTGGTCCAGGTTATAATCCCACTGGTGACTGGGGAATCATTGTCTTAAATGTTAAATTGGCTTAGTAAGAGCAAGATAGGGCGAATTTTATTTTAATGTATAAGGGCAGGGGGACTATTAAACGGGGCACTGAAAACCTAAACTGAGGTATACCGCAGTGTCTTATAATTTTGCACACGCTAATACCCGAGCTGTCAGCTATGTTACAAAAGGTCCAAGGTCCCGTAAACAAAGTATAATGAAAGGGAGTTTAAATAGAATAGAATGCAATGGGAGAAAGGAAAGGACCCTCTGTCTCCAGCCTTCTTGTTTAGGTTAAAAATTGCTTAGAAAAGTGAAGTAGATGACAAGTTTTAGGGCAAAAGATTCTGAGTAAAAAAACGACTCTCTCTTGCTTATGAGATTAACTTGGCTTCCCTTTACAACCCTCTTGTCATTCAAGCCATCCCAATTCCTGAAAGGTTAGCTTTATTAAAATGAAAAATGAAGACAGCTTGAAACTACCTGGGAATGGGACATTTCCAACCAAAATAATAAAATTTTCTGCATCGATTTTATTGAACAACAACTAACTTAACTTATGATTTCCCAATGGAAGCGAGATTTTGGGGAACCATGTTAAAGGAAGTAGTCCTTTACTCTTTTGAAAAGGCTGCATAAAAGGCTGCAGAAAAGGCTGCATTGAAAAGTTTACATCCGGCTTCAGTTTATAAGTAAGAGAAAAAAAGTTTGGGGTTTTTAGGTTTAAAATTCAATAGTATCTTTACTCTATTTTCGTGTTCGTGTAAAGTAGTAGTAAGCAATTTATGATAAAACCAATTAAATAAAAAACCAATCGTTCGTGGGCTATGGGAATTAATGAAGGACGGGTTCTAAAAATCTTGATACCGATACCATAAGCATTTCATCCTAGCAACTCAGCATTTGCAGAATCTTATCCAAGAAATAGTTAAGGGATTAAGGATTACGACCCCTTCCCTTGCTCTTTTATTTTGGTGAGTACTCTTGTGTGTATTCCGTACTCGACTATAAAGACCGACGATCTAATCAAGTACCCTAGTAAGCCTCAGTTCCACCCTGAAAGCCTGGCTTTAGTCTATCTTAAGTTTACCATCCTTTATGGTATCATGTTTCCTTTCTCGTAATTTCTTTTTTCACTTACCACAACTTTTTTTTCTTTGAAGCAACCCTTTCCCATTTCTATACATCAAAAAGGAAGGCAGTCAGTTACTCAGCAGAAGCAACAAAACTGAACTTCGTGACAGATCTAGCTCTAAGCTGCAGAAGTATCAAAAGAAAAGTAAAATAAATGTTGTAGGTTTTGTGCTTGTTTGTTAGAGATTCGATATTGGTATATGCTAGATTTAGATGTAGGAAAGTTTTATTACAGAGAGACAAGAAGTGTTTGATGGGATCGTGAACTTTTTTATGTCACACTATTTTTGTCACCTTCCAATTAATGTTTTTTTTTAGTTCTACTGTGTACTATGACTGTACAAAGAAAAAGCTTCTCATAATATAGCAGACAATCCGTAGGTGTATTTCCAACCATGGGATCAAAATTGATAGTGTTGTACAAATTGATAAAAACCGGAGTTTTTTTATAATCACGGAGTGAAAGTTCTGGCAACTCTCACGAGCTGCAGATAAAGAAACGTAATTGGTAATGGTTGCTTCCGTAGGATTCTTTTAATACCTATTATATGCCGCTTAATTAATTTTTTAATGCAGTGATTGTAAAGGATGCATGCTACAGTTTTACGTATCCTTTTGCGTCAAGCAGTTAATGAAGACATCGTATTACATTATATTGTTTAAAGAAATTTGGTTTGGTATTCTGTAGAATTCGCATTAAAAAAATCTAAAGCAGGATGTCACGACGGGAAGAATGTCACGTACAATTAAAATCAATCACTCACCCAGAAGACTATGTTGAATATCATCAACAGGGTTTTCATGCATGTAAGAGCCGCAACCGTTTGGAGGCTCCTCATGATGATGTTGCTAGTTTTGAGACCAGGAAGCTAAAGGATAATAAATTAATTCCTGCCATTAATTTTTACTTAGCTATTAGTAATTAATTAAAAGAACCACCCGCCTGTGGTTTCATGTCACATTGACATTAATGCTTAAAATAGATCAGCCTTGAAAAATATACTTTCTTTTGCAGTAATCAGTTAGATACATATTTTACTAATAAACCATAGCCATACCTATACCTACTGAATAAATACTGATGGTATTCCCAAAAGTGCAATGAAAAAATGTTCAAAGGTATGATCGTTTACTTATACAGGAAAGAAAATTAAAACCTTTCAACCAACAGTATATTTCCTCACGAATACTTTACTTCTTATAAACTCACGTAAAAATTGTTATACTTAAATTGAACTTTTCAATACAGTTTATAGTTTTAGGATCGTTACTTGCATGATTTATTTCTTAAACAGTATTAAAGTACATGATTGACTTTTCAAAATTGGAATTAGGATTAAATAATCATGCAAACTTAGCTTAGCAAACGAAAACTTAGCCCCTTCAATAATGAAAAATGAATAATTAGCTCTACATAGAAACTCATTTCTCCTTGCAATTTCCCAGCAATACTACGAGAAGACAGTCACAGTGAAGTAAATGGCAAATTGCATAAACTCACCTGCAAATAATGCTTAAAATCCCTATACTCCACAGACAGAGGCAGACAAGTTAAAGTGCCCTTTTGACTTTTTCTTCAAACAAAAATAGTAAAATAAACCCCAACAACGCTTGTTTTATTACTACCTACGCTTTCACTTTTAGGTACTCGGTTGTTTTATGGTGTTTATGTTGGCAAACAATGCAGGGCCATGCCCGAGTTGATCTTCACCACCAGATAACCCAATACCAACTGGCTGGAGTTACTCTGGAGCCTCCTGTCTCCATCGATATTATAACCAAACCGATGCCGAATATATAAGGGGCCTGTACTTTTAGTCGAGTGAAAGCAGACTTTCTCTCTCCTACGATACAAAGGCTGGATACACCGATGAGAGTAGTGGTAGTAATAGCCAGGCCAAGGGAAACTTCACCAACAAAATTACATATTGTACCAAGGAAAGCCTGGATAGCCTTGTAGCATACTTTCAAGTTAGAAGTTGTTAGAAATACGTATAAGTTTTAGTCCTTCTAGTTCTGCCTGGGAATGGGCAATCCTGCGCCTTGTTCACGAGATTCCATCTCCGAACCTTCCTTTTAAAATGCATGGATGTATATTTTATATGTTTTCTTCGGCTTTATAGGTAATGCACTTTTACTCATCGGATCTTAACCAACGGATCAATAGATTTCCCCCCTGAAAGCACAATTTTTTTATAGAAATATCTTACCTGAAAGAAAGGAAATGTAAAGGAGCATAAAGGAACAGAAGTATGAGCGAAGCAAAGCAATGTACTTTAATGCGAATAATAATAATATTTTTCCTGTCCAGTTCAAGTTCAGGGGTGTGGATACGTGTAGCTTTTGTTTTTATTTGATTTGATAGAGTTGAACTTGATCTAGATTAGAGGACTGCAAATTATGAGTGGGCAGCTTGTATAGGACATGGGATAATTCGCTTTTTAGTAGATTATTGTTATCTCTGAAATATTAATTTAGACTGATAAGTCTTTTTTCTAATTACTTTGACATTTCACTTTCGCTCATGTATATGACGTTTTACTTATTCTTCTTATCTACACTTACTACGTACTCCTTCCCATGTCTAAGTTTTAATGTCAGAGGCAGAAATTATGTAGTTTAAGTGGTATCAAGCCCATTTCCTCCTCGGAGATGGAAATTGTAGACGTGATTAGGATAGGTTGTCTAACTTTAAATTGCTTTCCTTTCACATCAAATAGAAACAAAATGTTCTACAAAGTACGGTACGTTATTTCGTTATCTCAAGAGACTACATTAGACCTCATCCATGAATAGACGGAAAGGAGGGTAAAGTATACCTTAAGTGAAGGAATAACTTTTATTTTATGCTACCTTTCTCTTGGAGTTGGAACACGTTTGTTACAATGTCAATACCTACAATACCACTAGGAAGAAAGTTGTTTAAGCTATTATTATTTAGTCTTCTAGTTGTTAAATATTCATTAGAACTGAGCCACACAGGGAAGCTTCCAGTTCTACAGATAGTTTTCCATTTCTACACGTCATAAGAGAAAGCTCAGCATTGGGAGATATTGGGCTTCCCGTTCTTGAAGTTTTTTTTACAGGCTTGTTTTCTAGTTTGAAGTTCGGTGAAAAAACTACTCCACAGTTAACGGATTTATTCGACGCATGATATGCTTTTAGAGATGATTTTAAAGATATTATTTTCTACTATTAACCTGCAGATAAAGATATATGGTATGATCTGTATCAATGTTTTGTAGAAGTAAGTAATATAGATATCACTATAAGTTTATTTTATCATAAAATGCATTTGGAAGTGGAGCATTTTTTGTTGAATTTGTACCAGACAAAAACATTAGAGCGGCCGTCAGTCAAGCATGTAGATGCAGATATTCTGCGTGTTAAGAAACTGAGTTGGAGATTAGTTTCTGAGGCATTTCCAAATGTTTTTCCTCCATTTCAAGATAAACTTAGTACAGTCTCGGACGGTCTCAAAGCCTCGCTTCTATAGAACATGTTCCTATTGGGAACCAACAACCAACAGACCAACTTTACTTCCCACCCAAAATAAACTTATTACAAAAAATAGACAGATTTTAATAAAATAAGAACTAAAAACCCCCATCAAAATTCCCAATATGGATTTCACATACAAAGAGAACCTTAAAACTTTAAATGCTGTGCTAAGATGCAAATCAAACTGCCAGGACCGATGTCGGGGATATAATAATTTCAACAAAAGCAAGATCTACAATCCCGATCCTAGATATCTTTACTACCGACCCAACGACCCGTTGTTCATTCCTACAGACGTTGCTGAATGTCAGGGAAAAGGATGTAAGAAACGAGATCAGATATTGTACAACATGCCCAAGAAACCAAGTACGCTTTTTATAGATGAAAGCTATAAATAGTTGAAATTACTAAGGATGAAAAATAATATCAATATATATCATTTTCTACAAAAGTAGTTTCAAGAGTCCGAGGAACCCAAAATCCAAGCTGTAACTCAGTGAGCCAGGAGTATGAAAATTTGTACAGATCCCTAATACAGAGAGGAGACCCTAGTGTATTTGCTTGTCTCCGAAAACCTCGACAATTTTTTAGGTGCTGCGAATGCGGGTTAAAATATGCGAACCAAACTTGCAGGAAATAACTAAAGTCTTCCTATGTCTAGCTATCCATTGGGTAGACGAATCATCGATGATCAACATTAATTATTAATTAATTAGTATGTGAAACTACCTACACGGGTAATGCAAATAGAAAAGGCGGCCTGTAAAATATGATAAAACTGATGAATTGTAATGGGAAAAGCTGATATTTAAAATTTTTAATAAATCAAACAAGAAATAGAGAAATGTCAAAGTTTTTATTTCATAAAAAATGCTAAGGCATTCAAGAGTAGAGTTGTAGAAAAATGTGTCAATCCCTTTAAACGCTTGGTTCCCAAAGACAAGTGGACTGCAGAGCTAATCTTTTCAACACTGACTTGATAAGTCACAATTTATGTAGCTTTTTGTTTTGAAGGACCCCAACAAACCCCAAAAAAGTAAGTGTTTAGACTACGGGAAAAGCCTGATGTCAGAGTCAAAATACAGATCCAGCATCCATCCAGGACGTTGTTATAACTTATAACCCACAGACATACGACGTCACACGTCAGATTGGCAACAAGAAAGAGAGTACCCCGCTTAGAACATGACAATGAAAGTCTGAATCCAAACCCGCATCTGCATGGATAAAGTTCTTTGGTAGTCTCTGTTTTATTCAACTTTCAACATGATTTTATTTTCAGAGCTGCTGGTTTTACAGACGTTCATGATGACTTTGGCCGCAGGTTTCATATAATTACTCTCAAGGGTATAACTATAATTCCCTTTGCTGAGTGTAAAAGAGAACGCTTGAGTTACTTTTATAATGAGAGAAATTGAAACGAGAAATGTGCAAGTTGTTGGAAAGAGTTTGTTAGAGAAAGTTGCAAAGGAAATTGTAAGGATGCTACCCTTTACAGCAGTACAGTTGTTATGATATGCAAGCTCTATTAAATTATTTATTTCACAAACGAACAGCTTTCATTTACAAAAATCAGATGTGTACTTTGTATGATGTTTTGATGGTGATCGTTAGTCATGTCTGAGAATAGAGTGCTGGAAGTTAGTTGTAAATTATTTGTTTGTAGTTTATACTATGCTGGCTGATACATTACGTGAAACCTTTGTAATTTTAAAGGTATTTATGTTTTTATTCACAATTTATTTCGCTTCTAATACTGTAAAATTGTTATGAGAAGTGTTATACTTTACTTTAAATTAACAATAAATCTATTATAGTTATAGTGGATTACAAACCGTTGACTTTTTTATTTGAACCCTTCATTGGTATTTTCGGTATCCGTCGTCTACAGCTTTGTAAACCGGATGCGTTAGCCTGTCAACTTTTTCTGAATTCATGCCATTCCTCGAACTATCATTGTATTTCAAATTGTAATTGCAAACCTAATTTGCCTTTGTTTAAAAAAACTTAAGCTACAAATTGTATTTAAAGAGAGTTACCTAAAAGAGCTAAATAAATTTCCAGCCCCATTCTGCAAATTTCCACCAATTCCTCCACCCCCTTGGCTGCAGCTAAGGATCCCACTATTGCATACAAAGAATGCTGTTCCAGAGATTAGGAATATAATAGCTAAAATTGCAAGAACTGCCCTAACTATTATCGTTTTAATGGAAAACAGTAAAGTTACTAATGTTGTGATCTGAAAATAGAGAAATTTCTTTTAATAATAACGAGTAATATTTGCATGCTCAATGCTCAAAAAGTAAAGACATGATAACTCACAGCTAATCTCTCATTTGACTGATTGTAAGTATAAGTGAAGGGATTTGTAGCATTGATAACCGGAGGTAGGATACTTGGGAAAGTGAAGTTAAACCCAAGTTTAGGATCCCTTCTAGCAGTTTCTTTAAAGTCGCTGAACGCTTCATTGGCCAAACTTTTTGCCAATCTTATCAATAAGTTACTACCACTTGGACCACTTGAACCTGAATGTGGGTCAACGTTTTCCTGAAGAGGCTTCCCCGCTATAGTGGATATCACTAATGTTGCCAGAAATCCCAGTAGGACCAACTCAACTTTGGAAATCCGAGACATTTTTGTTGCTTGTGGCTTAGTTGAAGTTGACTATCCGAGAGAATTAAGTACAATCCGTCTCTGTAGTTTAGATTTTAGAATACCTGTCAGTTCCGAGTTGAGATCAGACATTAATAAAATCTGCGGCCGGAGATCTGTGTATTTATACCTTTTCAGTGGGCATTTTCGTTAGGCTAATTGTTAGGTCTATTCAATATTTAGCATTGATTTCAATTTCCGATTACTTAATGTAAACTTTACATTGCACTTCAAATCGTTTGCAGTGTAGTTGTATTATCATTGGGATGAAACATGCATAGGATATAAAGAAGAGTCCTACGGACTTCTCAATTCGCAATCAAATCACCTAGAGATCCCCGACGGAGGCTTGTTGGAATGTCGGAGGTCAACGCTTGTCTGAATTTTAATGTTATGGAGTGAGCATTAACAGGCGACTGGCTATAGAAACAACTAAAACTGGAACATTATCTCCTACGTCCGCCACAGTAAGAGTGGATGTTTTACATGTACAAGCTTTAAGAATCGGTAAAATACATATGCTATTTTTTGTCGTATACGAAGACAAATAATCATGTCATAGTTATAAATGTTTCTGTAAGAATCTGATCAGAATTAGAATACACATCAAAATAAATGCATAATACTTGCTAAGTATGTAGATTCTGTATCTTTGTGGGTCAAATAGCAAGGGTTAGTTTGATTGGATGATTGATTGGAAAATACTCAGGATGGCAAGAACCAACCGATTTGGAAAGAGTTTTAATCAGTTTCATCCTAACAAAAACATTACGGGACTTTAGTTTCATATTGCCACCAGCCAGCTACGTTTGCAAATAGTTATATTTTTTAGATACCGACGAGCATTGAGGTCGAGAAAAGATTTGTCATAGGAATTTAGACAAGAAGATGATAGAAATGACGAAGCAAGTCTTTGCCAAGAAATTGCAGCCTTAATAAATATAAATGTCCTTAAAACAAGAGTTTTAAAATATATTAGTCATCCGTTGTTTGAAACAGTCTTTGTATCTGAAACATGCTTTATATTACTGATTGACGACACATAATACAGAAATAATCTTTGACACGAAAAAAACGAGGAAGTATTGACAGGTGGATGAATATGATATGGTTTTGGTTAAGGTCTCCAACAGAGAAGTCGATTGAGTTCAACCAACAAGTATAATACTTGTACTTGTTGGTTGCATGATTGAATCAATGTTTACGAGCATTACTATTACAATAGCGTACGTAGGGTTAGGATTACGCTCTTTTGTTACAGTGATTGAGATTAAGCTCCCGTTTGCAATTTTACATTCACGTCCACGCTTCTAGATGACAGATAGATAAAAAGGTTAAATTGAAATAGACGCTTATGCTATAAACGTAGATGCAGTAATTTATACTAAAGTAAAGGACAAAAATAGTCGGATTAATGTAGAGGTGTGGTCGGACCCCGAATGGGACCTCTTGGTCCATATGCATTGACAGGCGTGGGTTGTTAGTTGGATTCTATTAGGCCAGTAGGGTTAGCAATTTAGACTTTTTATTGAACGGTAATGGAGATGGTTATAGGATTAAGATTTGCTATCGCTGTTGTAAGAATATGCCATCGCTTTTAAAAATAAGTGTCACAAAGTGAAGAATTAGTCCTTAGTAAGTAAGTAAGTTATTGAACCACATTATAATATTTTAAATAGTACTTATTTGATACAAAGGTCAATTAAACAAGCTGAATTAATTAGTGCTTAGTATCTTCGTTTATTTCATGTTGGGCTGCTTTGGCTTTGGTGGTGCAAGCAAATATGAGGTAGGTTTGCATCAAATTCAATGTTTCCCATTCAAGTTTTAAATGCTGTCATACGATAAGACTACATCTGCATCTGAAGCTGCCACATCTCTCTAAATTCCTGTGGGATATTGTAGAACATCGTAGCCTTAGTTAGGGAGACAATGTCTTGCGAGCAGTCTTTGTAAATATTCATGCACTGCGATTGGTCTTGCATTCCTTCAAGGATGGCTTTTTTATACTCAAAAGGACATTAAGAATCTTCTTACTACAAACAAATGTACAAACTGACGTTTATATTAGAAGAATGTACGTTTACCACATTGGAGATGATTCACTACTTTGACTACCTGAAAAATTGGTACACTCCACACTCGTACAAATGAGCTGGGTAAAAATGCCAGAAATCCATGAGCATGACATATCATAAGTTTCTGACACTCGTCTTCGATAACCGGAACAAATAAGAGTAAACTGTCCAGAAACTCAGGGTATCCCACTTCGGTTGAACCTTCTCCCGTATTATTTCCTTTAGTAGAGCCAAGTCCGTCAGGATCGTGTTTCTCTACATCATTCCACATGGAGAGATTCCCATGCAAGAATGCGTAAGGGTTTCCATTTATCAGGTGTAAATCGGGTAGACCTCTTCCCAGGGCTCTATTTGTAGAGACATTATGAAGATGGTATCTTCTGGGAGGGAAGCCAAAAAGGTACCACAAAGGGTTAGCCAAGAGTCCGATGACCAGAATGATTGCCAAAGAACTTGCCAAAAATATTGAAATAGGGCCTGCCAAGGGCGCACGTAAGGTATTCCTCACGTCCCACGGTAAGGAGAATACAAAACCAATATTACACGGTTCTTAACGGGACTTTCCTGCAAATGCCGTGGATTAAAATATGGACTGCAAACAAAGGGATAATAGGGCTTTAAAGATGACTCTTTTTATGATATTCCATGAGGTTAATCTCTCCATTTTTCTACGAGTGTCGAGCTTGCAAGTTTATTTGCAAAAGTGACAAGATTTTTCTCCGGAAGGCTCTGTAGAAATTTAGTTGAATGTCAATCGTCGTCGTGTTTGTAAAAGGTAGACCTGTAGGAGTCGTGTAATTAAGGTACCTTTGACTTTAGCTTTCACTACGTTGATGAGCTCAAGTATCTAAATCTGTGGCTCAAGTTCATGAACCCTTCTTTGGCTGTGTAATGATTTTTACTAATGAGGAGTTATTTTTACCGTTATTTTTATACGATTAATCACTTTCAATTTTATGGTAAAAATGTAAGTGGGTAGTTTATGCAGCTACCTATTCAATGGTGTAATCAAGAATCATATTTCATCTAGACAGTCTGGGTTTGTCATGAAAGGTTGAAAACGACAAACGGACGCCTATTATTTTAAAATACTTAAAACATTGGATTCGTAAATCCTGGATCATAAAAATGACACAATTTACCAAAGTTTTTCTACTACTGTTCATAATTGTCATATTAAACCCAACAACTGCAAAAGACCAGTACGTACAACCTCTAAATATGGGAATGCAAGTTGCAATTCCGTACGATATTGCCAATTTATTCAATCGACCTATTATGTTGGGTCCAATTGCTGGAGTTTTTCTTTCCTGTTCCCTGATGTTCATTTTATTTTTCGGAGTTATAACCTCCCCGTTCGGATACATGTTTGGAATACCATCAGAGAAGTATGTTTTGGGACGTCCGTGGTCTGAAACGGACGATCCAACTCCTAGTAGTAGAAGTTTTGAGGCTCTCAAAAACTCTAACCGTCAATTTGAAAGAACAGTTTTTAAATGGATATCACAGGTACATCCAGATACAGACTGCCAGCGTTTAGTACTCTGCCAAGCGCATCGGGCTATCAAATTGGTACCAATGAAGCTACTGAAGGCATATTCGTTTTTTAGGTAACCGTCAATTAAATCAACGCATTTCCAGTTATACCTTTTCATGAAAAAATTATGCAGTCTGTCTTCGTTTTTATTAATTAGCCGTAAATTGGTGGATGTCCTCCCGGAACACAGAAGTTCAATTAAAGCTGGGTTAAAGTCACAAATACCGTGTGAAAGCCTTTATGGATCTTGTTCGGAGTCTCTATTCGGTATTGCAATCCGATCCGCTGTCAATTTAATGCCAAAATGGACCAGAAAGAAATCACTAAGACGCTAACAGAGATACTGAGCCGTTTGCCGACCATTTTTATTATTCGTTTTTAAAATTTTACCAACCTTTCCCTTTTAGGTAACTTATTCTAAACATCATTGTGATGGATTAATGTAATGTGACGAAAGATTCGTAAATTGAGAAAATCGTAACTCCACACCATTTTATACCGTATTTTTAGTTTGTTTCCCTAGTACGTAGTACGTATGTTATCATAATGATCAGTTATGTTAATACTTTAGTTAATATTAGCTAATATCTACTGTCCCTTTTTCCTATTGTTTCTCAATTAAATCTCTTGATTTGGTTATGTTTACTCTCTTAAATATTTTTATCCAATTATTCAAGGGGTACAAATCATTGCGTATTTAGAATAACGTTAATTTGTAAGACTCCTTAAATATTAAAGTGAAAGTTAGTAGAATCCCTCTATTTTCTTATTCTAGTCTGTGGATATCTGTACGACCCAAGAAGTAAAATAGCTTATTTACAACCTAAGCAAGCAACAAAATGCATTAAGTTATTAGATACAAAAAACCGTACTGCGAGATAAGCTTCGAGGATTTTTTTACAAATCGAGAAGCAAAACACGAGTTACTAAAAATGCGACTCTGGTATTTACATAATTATGTATAGATCATTGGTTACTTTGTCGAAGTGAATATCTTACGATAACATTAATAATAAATCGTCACAAATAAACAGTTTCATTATATAGATTATTATAGAGTTTCAGTCATTCATAGCATGAATTGCATATCTGTGGAAAATTAAACTTTTGCACAGCTCTCCAGAAATACATGAGGTTAAGGTTAGACGTATCATGCATCAAAATTAAAAAGGATTTAGAGTTTTCTAAAGCTCTATTAGACAACAATCACAACCTTACAATTACAATGTAATCTTCAGACGGCGAAAAATTATGACGGAGAATAGAAAATTGACAGACTTACTAGATCGTTTGTTTCTTTTTATCCTAACTATAAGCTTATCATGAAAAAGTAATCAATACCCTCCTGGCTGGTTTTGATATTGCATTCGAGGGTTCATACCACCCATTCCTTGCTGCTGTTGTTGCTGTTGTTGTTGTTGTTGCTGCTGCTGCTGCTGTTGTTGTTGTTGTTGTTGTTGTTGTTGCTGCTGCTGCTGCTGTTGTTGTTGTTGTTGTTGTTGTTGTTGTTGCTGTTGCTGCTGCTGCTGCATTGCAACAAATTGTCTCATTCGTTGCGCTTCAGGACCCATATTAGTATTTTGGATTCCAGGTTGTACCATTTGACCAGGATTTTGCATAACCGGTTGGCCCATCTGATTCTGCATGCCTTGGCCAGGATTGCCCATACCGGGTTGGCCCATTTGACCCTGCTGAACCATACCTTGACTCTGTATACTCATACCTTGGTTCATTTGAGGTTGCCCTTGCATCCCAGGTTGACCCATTTGATTCATCTGTCCAGCGTTCGACATTCCTATTTGTCCTCCTTGCTGAACCATTTGACCTGGTTGGCCCATTTGATTCATTTGAGGACGGGCGTAACCCCCTCGCATTGGGTTTATACCAGGATTTCCCTGCTGAGTATTTCCCTGCATGAATCCTTGTGGTCTTTGCCCTATCGCTCTGGTTGGGCCCGGTCCTTGTGGTCCGCCTTGCATAAATCCAGGTATTTCTTGGTTAGGAGCAGGAGGTCTTTGGTTAATCATTTGGTTCATTTGAGGCTGTTGCTGGTTCATGATAGCAGGTCCACTGACAGGTACTGTTGGTCCTTGAGCATTGATCCCTTGCTGGTTATAACCGTAGCTTTGATTCATTCCTGAAGAATAAAAACATTGTTCCTTAATAGTCGACACAACTTGTGCCTTAGTGGCTTTCACTGTTAAAAATTACAAACCTTGAGATTGCATGGGCTGCTGCTGATACATCATTCCTGGTCCTGCTTGAATACCCGACTGGCTCTGAAAACTCTGGGTTTGCATAGGAGTTTGTCCCCTAAGTTGCTGCCTTAATATATTAGGATGCCTTGGACCGGGTGGACCAGGAGCTCCTTGCTGGAACTGCTGGAATTGGCTAGGGCCAGGACCCGGAGGACCAGGCGGACCCCCTGCATGGTGTCTTGCTCTTAACATGTTATGCAAAACTTGTTTTGATTGGTTAATTGGTGGTCTTCCAGCGGCTAAAAATACAAGGAACTATTAGTATCAGAATATTTATGGTTCCACCGCACCAGTACACCATCGGTATAAAGCAAGTATGCATGATAATATTAATTTTGTTTACCCGGTCCTGGGCCTGGAGGATAAAACTGCTGCGACTGGGATTGTGGCGGTGTATTACCATTGTACCACTGTGAATTGGCTCCAGGAGGATAGTTTGGAGGTGGCTGACTTGGATTTGGTCCCGATGGTAAAGGATTTTGGGGAGCAGGAGTACCAAATTGGGTTGCCTGTAAATAATGCAATAAACATTAACACATCCCACTGATCAGTGTTAGCTTTAACTTCAATTATTGTCTTACCGCCGGTGGAGCAGGGGGTACAGGGGGAGGTGGTTGAGGGCTGCTACTGATTGGAGGCTGTTGTGCTGCTAAAGCAGCGGCTGCTTGTTGCTGCTGAGCTTTGGTTTGTCTCCTTTTCCGTGGAGCTTTAGGTTTTTTATTAGGTCCTGGAAGTGGACCGCGTGGACTTTGATCCGAGCAAGGCGTATCTGGTTTTATCATAATTTCTTCTTTAATGACAATTTCGGGTTTCATGTCGACATCTTCAGGGGGCAAAGGAACAGGTTCTAGAAAATGTGCTGGAGGCTTTATCAGATTGTGTGTGTGGTATCTAAGAAGACGATGCCCATCTTCATAGCGAAGAGGTTTTCTTTCCATTTTTACTGCCCCAAACCAACCCCATGAGACTTGAGCTGGATTTTTTTGAGCTTCAATGATTTCCCAAGGACTGACTTTCTGTTTTTCCCACACTTGAAGACCCTTTATAGCAATCGTTAAAATTAAATTACCTCATTAATGAAATGTTTGAACTCATAGTCTCTGTAAACCGCTTTCTTACCGGTTTCTTATCTACGAATTCAAAACTTTGCACTCTGTTGCCTTTGGAATCAACTATCATAGAAGTAGCTTGAGTTACGATGATTTCACACTGGACCTTTGAAAATGGTAAAAGCTGGCGTAGAGGTTTAATTGAGGCTGAATCTCGATCTGAAACTTCCTAAAAATTGAAAGTATATGATAAATAGTTAAGTTAAAGGATAAATATAAAATTCAAACTTGCTTTGAAGAACTTACTTTTTTAAGCTTTTTTATCAAATTCATATTTTGCCTTTTCATCTCCTCGATCCTATCTCCGGGCTCCGCAATCTGAGTAGAGTGAACTAAAGCAGTGACCATGTCCACAATCGTTGGAAATATATCACTGTATTCAACACAAACGGAATTTACTGTACTGTCAACTGTTTTATTGATTGTCATTATTTCATCGTTATTTAAAACATGCAATTAAGGGAGAATAAACATACCAATTCGTATGTAAATCCACTACTCCATGAGTAACAAGTTGTGTCAACACTACTGCCCACTCTGCAGTTGCAGTACTACTTCTTTGAATGGCATCAAACATTCCTCCAACCAGACTTAGTCGAAGCCGGAGAGCGTCTCGCAAAACTTGCGACTTCACATCCACATCCTAATAAATCATTTGCTCTTAATGATGAGTCCGAACTCTACTTTTCTTTTTTTTATCATTATTACAAAATAAACTTACGGGGTCTTTGGCTAACGCAACTAGTTGAGTGAACTGAGTTAGCAATGAGGTTAGCAGTCCTTCACGCTGCTCATCTTGCCCTTTCAAACATGTCAGTATTAAAGCTAAGAATGGAAGCTGCGCTTGCAAGCTTCCATTGTGATTTGCTGCAATTTCCCAAGCAGTAGCACTTCCTGCCGAATTACTACCAGGTTTTCTTTTTGCGGTTTGCTTAGGCCACAGCGTATTTTCCAATACATTTCCTAGATTTAGTTAAATGATTACTTACATATTTACTCAAAGTTAGACCGATATTACTTCTTTACGTCAAATAAAGTTCTACCTGCATGTCGCAAAACTCGTCCTTGTACTGCTGGACTGAGTTTAGCTACCAATGGAGCTAACAACCATGCAGCTGTCGCAGTCCACGCATATAAGTTTGGATCTAAACTTTCTCTTTTAGAGTTTCCTCCATCAGCTGCATCCGATTGATTCCTAACTAGTTCGTTAGACAGCGCAGAGTTTATTGGTCCATTACTAGGCAGTCCAAAGCCACTACTACTGTTACTAGAACCGCTTAACGGGTTACCGGAGCTTCCAAGTATGCTAGGAGGAGTTTTGACGACAATTTCTTGATTTTGCTGCTGAGTTTTTTTGCCTGATCTAGGACTTTTTCCTGGTGCAGGAGAAGGAGCAGCAGAGTTGGGAAGGACACTTTCTGTTACTTCTTCCACTCCTAAATGGAATACTTCTAAGGCAGATCGAGCAACGATATCCAACCACGTTCCGTGATCTGTATGATTATTAGTCAACTGATTGTTTTGAAGCGTTAAAGCAAGCCAAGCTTCTCTTAAGTTCCATTGGTCCAGGCTGTCCATGAGTCGAGGAATGTGGATTTTAGGATCTAATCCCTCATCCGGTAACGGTATTTCGGGATAGCAGATCAAATGCAACAAACGCTGCGCTTGTTTAGGCGAAACAATAGAATCTAGTAACATTTCCGCGTTGCACAAATCATCAGGATTTTGAAGACATCTCTGCCGAACCCAAGGTTCCCCACACATTTGCTGCAGGGCTGAGTAAGCGAAGCTTGCCAAAGTTCTGGGCTCGCCACGACTATTTAAAAAAAACGTTATTAAGATATAAACAAAGCCATAACGGTAAAACAACAACCATTCTTGTTGTTTGTGTACCTTATTGCATCACTTCGATCAGTAGGTGCATCAGAAGTTCCCAAAATATGACTTATACTAAGCTCCCCTGGTGAAATCCCCGACAACGTCCGCTGCTCTCTTCGTCTCTCACCAGACCCTGCAGCGTCCGCTAGTAACAGCATTGCTTTCAGCCCAGCTACAACGGCAGGAAGACTGATGGTGTAATGTGTTGCTGACAACAGTCTTCTATCACAACTGAGCTTTAAAACCGTTGGAGAACCGACTGTTTGAACTCCTTCCTGGGTTTTAAATAAACTCAGTAGCAAATGACAGGTCAAACGAGCACCAGCTTCGGTATCTGGATCATGTGGACCACGTCCTGAAAAGAAAATTACTCAGTATAATACGTACTCCACTAACTACACTAAGGGAACTGATCAACTCTCAAACTTACCTTCATTCCAAGCCTTTAATAAAGAAGGTACAGCATGGAAAACAAAGTCTTGAAGCGAAAAACATTGCCTTGCAACAAGGAGCCCGGTCAAAGTAGCTAAACTGGAATGAATACTGAGATTTTTGACGTCAACTTCAGAAAGGATATCCGCGTAAGTCACACAATGTCTTGAAGGACTACAGAGCGTCTGTAAAACTCCCAGCCATTCTGGTGCTAACAACGGACATGCGGCTGTCATCTCAGCGCATAAGGAGGCTAAATCATTTACTCTTTCTGCGTCAGCTTCATTGCATATACTTAGGATGGCATTGCAGACGAAACTGTACCGACATCCTGAATTTTCAACTAACTGCCTCACAATTGACATTTCAACCTGATCGAACAGAGAAAATACGCTTATTTATTTATTCCTTTCCTAGAATAATACTTTAATGTTTACTCTATAATACCTTCCGCCTTGGATTTTCCAAACATTGGGTCATAAACGAGTTGTTCCAATTATGAGAAGATTCGGCTGCTTGCACAGCATTATTTAGAGACTGTCTAAGCTTCACTGCAGTAGGAGTGAGAAATTCCGAGAGACTTTTTGACCTCAAAAAGCCACAGCATAACTGCAGCTCAGAAACATAAGCTAAAGCACATCGCTCGGCGGATGAACACTCTAAGGCAGAATTGATTCTCCTCAACAATCTTATAAGACTTTCCCATGCCGACGCTGTCATGTCGCTGTCCACTGAAAATATAAATATTGATTTATAAACTATCTCGATTGATTACAGAAATACTAACATAAAAGGTGTTAATACAAATGGTAGGGGGCTATATGTCAAAAGTCTACAGCACAAATTGAGTATCACTTACACAACAATGAACAATGGTATCTCCTAAGAATTCCCACTATTTGTATCAAAAGAGTGGTAACATAAGTTGTAGCTATTGGACTCCCTCTCTGTAAAAGCTGCATATCAAGTTCTGGTAGTTCTCGAAGAAGACTAACGCACATTTCTAACAATCCTGTGATGTTAAGACTAATTTCCATCAAGTCCGTCAGGTAACCCACATGCTCTGCTGTAGGAATGTAATTACTCCGACCTAAAGTACCATAATACCAAAATAAATCAAGATCAATCCAAAATTAACTCTCATAAAATATTTCTGAAATTATTGGCATACCGGCTGCGTATGATGACACCATTTCCATAGCACACTGGGCAACTGTCGAAGTAATTGCATTCTGATCAAAATACGGTAACGCAGCAAACTTAGCCTGCAATGTCTCTAAATTTATTTCGTTTTTCGAGTGCTTCTTTACTCTACTCCCGTCAGCCATGTCATAGCAGAACTTTTTGCTAAACAGTTTTCCTAAATCTTTGGAAACTTTTTTGACAGTATGCCTAGCTTCATCTCGAGTTCTCCCGACTCCATAAAGTAATATATGCCTTTGGTTTGCTTCATGTTGGTAGTTATCTTCTTGGGGTAATTGAAAATGAGTTACATACTGCCGATGACGAGACTGCTTAGATATTTCTGCACTAGCATTAGCTGCAAGAACACCTTTCCCATTCAGATTTGAAGTGGGATCTGAACTATTGGTAGAATTACTAAGCGGAGCCTGGTGATGGGGATTGGGTGTGATGGAACCAAATCCACCTCCAGTTGCGTGATCGTCTTTTGGAGAATCCACCTAGGAAAAACGATTTGATTTAAAAATAAGATTGATGTCTTCCACAATTAAGTTTAAACTTAATTACGCACCTGGTCACTATTTTGCTGTCCTTGAGTTATGTGCTGGAGAATTCGATCCAGATCGTCATCTATATTCGGATCGTCAAAATCAGTCTGCCGAGGAATTTCAGGCATTCGTGGGAGTGGGGGAAATAATGGCCCTCTGTCATCATTAACATCATGATGAGGAGTTGTACTAGGGGTTATAGATGTAACAGAAGCTGGGGTGGCAGGTCCTGCTTGAGAAGCAGGTCCTGGAGTTGCAACGCTAGGAATGGGTTGAACAGAAGATGGTGGCACATTTGATGCAGGGGTTGGTAAAGAGGATAAGTCCCCTCTTGCAACCAGAGTGCACAGATATGAATCGTGAGAAAATATATCGTGCCGTATAAGGGCTGAGTAAAGGCTTACAAGGGATGCAAAAGCTACTTTACTCTGATGTGCTGATTCATCTGTACACAAATTGGAAAAAGTTACTAAAGTTGGCTTTAAAAATTAAAAATAATACTCACGATTATCAGTAGACAAACCTAATGTTGGGGCATCAGAATCCAAGAATCTAAACAAAAGATTGTGATAAATGGGCAAACCATTGGGGAAATCTCCATCATCCATATCATGATTGCCCGAATTGCTGGTTCCGTTATTACTAACTCCGTTTACTTCATTACTGCTCATATTTTCAGCATCAAGCATTGGAACGTCGTCTCCTGAACCCGAACTTTCTACTTTGATTACATTGCCATTTTCGAAATTTTGAACTCCATTCAGTTGACTTTCACTATCTGTAGAAGTTAGGATATCTGACTGACGGTGCTCAAGAAGACGAGCAACCGCCAAAGCCCTATGCTCGCCATTTCTTTGCGGTCCTACAGCCCATTGGCAAAGGAGTAATACTATCGGAGCGTCAGATTCAGATGGGCTTTCTTTCTCGGGCGGCTGTAAGAAGATTTGAGGGTACAATGTGTCTAAAGAATTTGTACTATCCACTTTGTCAAAACCATGCCTGTCCAAAGAGTCTAATGCAGACAATATTTTTTGAAGAGTTGCTCCTGAAATAATAAATACATGTAAGCGTGTCAGAATACAATGTTACATAGTTATGATACCGTACCTGCAGAAGATTGCTGCCACTCGTCACAACTCCATTTCGCTTCTACAGCTCTACTCCTAGCAACAACTTGATTTTCCGCTAGTCGAAGTTGCATACGAATTATATTATTATTTGCCCTCGGTGGCATAGGGAATACACTCGGCTGAATGGGAAGAATGTCCAATGGTGATCCGCCAGGCACAGAATTCCTACCGCTTTCGCTTTGTGGAGCCATAGGATTTCCGTTGTAAACCATTGCCGTTGGGCACTCTGATAAGACAACTTGAATCGCTGAAGATAAACCTAAGACTGTTGCTCTATGAGTCGAGCACTGGAGTCTATCTAATAATCCTGAAGGTGGACTAACTGCAGCTCCACCGGCAGGAGACATAGATGAAAAATCTTGATCTGTAAATATTGCACTCAGTTTCCTAGCTGCGAGTGTGGATAATCGACGGGCTAAAAGCTCGGATTGTGCTATATCCGGCAAATAAGACAGCACTACAGGCACAAGCGCTTTCCAAACGGCATCATCTAGTGATTTTGTTTTGTCACACATATCTATAAGCCATATAAGCCATTCGTAACGGTCTAGAAGTCCCTCCTGTAAAGTAAACATAAAAAATACAATCTTAATTTACAAGTTCAAACCTTCTTTTTGCAAAGCTTTGACTAAAACTCACCTCATACAAAAACTTTGCCAGATCCATGCAATACAACCATTGGCGCAAACTAATATTTCCGTCGTCTGAAAGAGATCCACCAACAGCAACTGAAGACGAATTGTTAGCAGCTGAGCTTGATCCCGCTCCTGGAACGGAACCTGGTCCATTAACTGAGTTGCTACTGGAATGACTCGGAGTAGTACCTCCTGCCCCCATTAAAGACGGAGAGCTTGACGGACCTTGGGATGAGCTCGAAACTCCTGATGGGTTTGAGCTAGAAGACGATATTGCTCCAGTTCCACCATTGTACCAATCAGTTAAACGCAGTAATATGTCTTTACAACACCTCGCAAGTGATATCGTCCATTCTGTAAAAAAATATTAGAAATACAGTTTTTAAGACCGTACAATGGATTTAATCATATATTTTCTATTTAATAATTTAATAATACTATATGTACCTTGAGATGGGTCAGGCATTTGTCGCTTTTTATGCTTAGCCTCAGAAATAGCTGAATTATATGATGCAGTCATCTTTAAAAACCAGACTGCCCGTATCATTGGAACATTATGTTCAGCCAACGTCAGAAAAATTTCCTCTCGTTTATTAAATATCGGAACTTTCTTCGCTATAGCCGGAAGAGGTTTTCCACCTGCCAAATCTCTCATCCAGGCTTCCAAAACTTGCTTATGCCTCGGAGTATGTGTTACATGCCAGAAATGATCTTTGGTGTTGACTTGTAGCCTTCTCTTTCCGGTATCTGGAAACGTATTAGCCTCTCCCTTTTTAGAAAGCGCTCCGTTCATAAAAGATCCAAGCTGTCGGTTATCCAAAAACAAGATTAATACAACAAGTAATGGAAAGGAACTGATACTACGGAATGATTACGGTAAGCACCAAAAGTCCCGCAAAGCTTACCTTTGCTGCATTTATATTACAATTCTTCGCAGTACCGAATTCATCTGACAGTGGAGGGATATGGGAGAACCCTTGCTTCACATTTACAGCCGTAAGTTCATCCTTTAAAGAACATTAAGTACACAATTACAATTACTTAATACTTTCCTTCAAAATTCAATACCATCCCTCCCAATCCCACACAATTAACTTACTTCTCTTTGCTTTGGATCTTGAGGATAAAGATCTGGCGGACCCAATTTGGGCCGTTTGAGAGGTCTTTTCTCGTGCGTGAAGAGCATTTGACTGGCCATCATCTTGAAAAGTTTATCTGTAATTCAATCAAAATATCAATCATCATAATACTTGGATCAAATTCTAATTATAAAATATAAAAGGTTCCAGTTCCAGAACCCCAACTCACATAGCTCCCTCCAAGGGAGTCGGAATGTTAGGCGATTTAAAAAACTCTCCTAAATAAATGATCCATTAAAAAAAACCCCCTTTTGTGACAACTTTCTTCAAGTAAATCAACATTACGCCGCACAACTTTTCCAGGATATTCTCAACTCCAAACGTCATTTCTCGAGCACTATCCCCTTCTTCCAAAGCCATTAATTTAATTTAAACTGTCAATTCACTCCATTTTTCCCAGTCCATAACCATAACCTTTCCCAACCTCTCAACAACTCCCCACATTTCCTAAAATAACCTCTTCTAATCAATCAATTCAACAACCAAATCAAGATCATTGAAACTTTTTCTACGAAGCTACAATGCTAAAAATGAGTATTAAAGGATCACAAATAAATCTATCAAAAACCAGGAAATGAGATACACGATTAATTATTGAATAATCGAGAGGAAAAAACAACAAAATCCATGTAAAACTATTTCTTCGTCCGGTTAAAAAAAATACTCCGACCACACCCACTCCATCTTATTCTGAATGTTTAGTTTACAATTCAAAAAAAACTTGGTCTCCTTTTTCATAAAAAAAACCCGTTTTTCACAGATTTTAAATACTTTTAGCTCAACCCTTATTTTTACACACTTTTTATAAATATATTTACAAGTAATTAACCACAATCCTTCCCTCCATCCGATTACGATTACGATTATAATTACAATTACAATTTACAATTACAAAGTGGAGTTGGAGTCGAGGCGTCGAGGGTGAGATTCAGAGCAGATTATTTGGTTTCGTTTACTCTTTCTTGGACCTTTTTTTTAAAAAGTAATTTAACCACTTTAATTTTTTTTAAACTTTAGAGTTAACTTTTATTTTATTTTATTAAATAAAAACCCCACTTTTTATTTACTGAACAACGGTATTAATTACACGGTTTTAGCAGCCAGAAAGCGGCCGAGTAAAGTGTGGATTATTGTGGAGAATGCTGGCAGAGTTGGCTAACGAACTTTACCGTAAGTTTATAATAATTATTATGATAATAATAATGATAATAATAATAATAACAATAAAAATGATAATTGGAGGGGGGGGCTTCTATTGTAAAATAAGATGATTATGTTGTCGTGAGGAGTAAATGAATGTTGGTGGGTGAGGGGTTTTTTTTTTTTATTTATTTGTTAATAAGTTGACACAGAAAGTTGTATTTCTCCGCCGCTTTCCCTTTGACATGACGCAGGAGGGATCTCTCCTTCAAAATTATAAACTCTGTCTGCCCCATAGAGTTTTTTTTGTATTGGATTTGGTTAGATTACTGATTACCGTATTTCGGGTTTTAATTCCCCCCCTGGGGGAGTATTGTTTTAGGGGGAATTATTATGGAGGAATTATTTTTATTGTGTGTTGGTTTATTGCTCGGAAAATAGTACTCCGAAGGGGTTTAATTCTATATTAATTGTTGTATTCAGTTCTATGCATTTTCTTTAATTTTGCGTATTGGATTGGATTACCGTATTTCGGGTTTTAATTCCCCTGAGGGAATTACAGCTTTAGGGGGAATTATTATGTGTTTGTTTATTACTCCAAAATAGTTGCATACACTCCGAGTGGGTTTAATTATGATGATAGAGCTAGAACCTAGCTAGGTTTAATTCTATATTTATTATCGTAACGTATTCCCTTTTATTCATTTTTGTAACATTAATCAGGATTTGTGGGTGTTTGTAATAAAGTTAACGTAATTTAATATTCAAAAGCCCTAGCCCTCCGAGATAAGTTTTGATAGTGCGTAGTATATGGCAAATTACGGTAAATACAGTAGCGATTTATCAGTATTTTATTTTTATTAATTCACAGTAAAAACTACCATATCCCTTAGTATATTCAGGACTACCTATATGTATCTATTTATCACAATTAAAATGACTTTTGCATCTTAAAATCAATCAAGTTGGTTGTGTTGTAACCACAACTCACTTACATATGCTTTGCATATTGCAATTGCATTCAAGTACCACACTCACTGCACTAGCGAGAAAGAAAGCTTGGGGATGGAGAAAGCCCAAAATGGCACATATTGATTTTAGGACTTTCTGTGATTTTTTCTAATTAATTATTATTCCTATAGACTAAATTTGATATCAGTAAGCAAACAAGCTGTACACGGTTATCTTCAATCATTCTTAAGCTTTGGGAAGATAAGGTCTAAAGGTACATCGAGTAATATATATAAAAAAAACTACGTATATTACATCAGACATGGTATATGTTTTGCATAAAATCTGAAGGGATTTTAGATTTGCATGCACTTCTCACCCTATAGTATCCTGAGTTATTCATTTTACATAATTAATATGAAGGTACTTATAATCTCCAACTTTCCTTTCCTCCTCTATACTTTTAACCAAAAACAGTAACTTCATTCACAAGCTTTCCAAACCTTTTATAAGCTTAAAAATAACTTGATTGATGATGACTAAAAATCCCATTCTTCTTAAAATCGGATAGCTAAATGTAGAATAATTTTAAGATATACAAGATAAGATCAAGTTACAGTTAAGTATTGGGTTTAAAGAGATTCGGGAACGTAAAACTTTCATATTTAGAAAAGCATAGCAGATCTCGTAAGCAGATCAGTCATTTAATAAAATAATAAGGTAAGAAAGTAGCTTATAAAAGCTTTAATTAAAATGTATATTTTGAGAAATACTTTCCCCATCTTCTGAAGTACCAGGCTCAGCCTTTTCATTACCAACTACTGCTGTAATATATTTTGAGATTTGACTATTTTCTTGCATTCCATCTGCTGTTGAGTTTATTTCCTCGACTAAATCTTGAGACTGATAATTCTCAGACGATTTGCCTAACATTTGCTCAGTATTAGCGATAGAGTTTGAGAGACACTGGGTTTGATCTTCATCATCAGCCTTAAAAGATAACCCCTTATCTTGGGGGAACTCCACTATTACTGAAGTTTCTGGGTTCCCATCATCATTGGATTTTTGCGTCTTGATATCTTCCTGTTCTTTATTTATTTGGTCTAAGTTTTCAGCAGCCTCTTTTAAAGTAGAAACAATCGAATTGGACGAATGCACTTGGGGAAGTACAGGGCGTGGTCGAATCGCTGCTGTTGTGGGTAGTTCGTCAAAAATCCTATGTATTGCTGTGTATGCGGGTAGACGAGATGCGTCCTATGGAACAATATAATATCTCCTTTTACAATTTATGTAGGCTGACCATTTTCTTCGTTATCAAAATCCAGAAAAAACGGGCCAAGAGGGCCCAACATCGGTCATTTCATCTAGTATACACCGATAAGGCCGATGCTTAAAAATTGATCAAAAGAGACCTGAAAAAACGACGATCCCGTAAAAACGAGACGGATGGTCAGGTCAGGTCTCTTTTAAGCATTCATTTTGGAGTTCTTACATTAAAGTTAAATATCTGGGTTCGATCCCGTTCCCCACCAGAGCTGCCCCGACGGATCAATGGAGTACGCTCATCCTCTGTACTGCTGGTGTCTGAATCGTTATGTTCATCCGGAAAGCTAATTTTGCCTTTACAATTTGGACACTTCCGTCTTTGATTTAGAAGCCTATTATTTTATATGAATATTATAAGTAAATAAATTATTCTTCAATATAATAATAATAATAAAAATAAGTAGTAATATTCTTGCCAGGGATCTATACACGCCGTATGGAACACTGTAAAAGAATTTCAGAGGTTTTATTACTATATTTGTAGTGCTTGAAATGGTCAACTTGAAAAGTTAGAAGGGACAATTCTGAATATGCATTTACCGTGCGAGCAAGGCAATACTCGAACTCGGTCGTCCGGTATAAAGTTATCAAGGCAAATGGTACAAGTATCTTGTGGAATGTCTGTGGTCCACTGTTGAATTGGAAGCTTTTTTAGCTGAGACGCTGGAAGCCTTCTTCGTCTATCCCTTCTTCTTTGCTGGATTGTGTTCACTATTGTCTCACGAATCTATTACAAAAATATATTTAAAATACACTTAGCAATCATCGTTATAAAATGCACTATAATGAATAATCAAGTAAGGTTGAAATGGAAACCTACCCAAAGTAGAACTAATACAAACATCTGAACGATAACGTAGCTGAGGCCTATTGCTAGTAAAATTGCTAAAATAACCAGGACGCTTGCAATAAAGAATCCCAGCCAAGTATTCATAGGTTCATCCTCAAACCTTAGCAGGTATCTGGAGACAAGGATTTGAATACTGTTAATTTGACCTTTATGAGTTTATAAAAACAGTTAAGAAGGCTATTTCTCTCACTCTTCCGTAGTAAAATTAGCTCCAAGGACCCTACCATCCTCAAAAGCGACTAGGCATGGAAATATGCTTATCTCATACCAGTCAGAAACTGGTATAAAGTCCGAATCATTCTCAGGAGATGTTTGAATAATTATTGCAGAATATCCGGCCTCTTCCGCATATCTAATTTTTCTAAGTATAGGGCAAGGGTCCTGCAGTCCTTGCCAAGTTGTTAGTAGAATCCAGTTATATAGATACGTTCCATTAACTTCAGGGGGAGGCTGTACTGTTGAACACGCGTTTGGGGGTTCAGATTTTATAAGAATTCCCTGTAAAAAGTACATAAAAGGTTGGAATGAAAGTTGTTTAGGTGTATCAAATTTGGAAGCTCTTTGCGAACAATTAGCATTTCAAATACCTCAAGACCGTCAGAAGACCTTAATATTAGGGCTCGCTCTTGAATCGTATAAACTGTTTCATTTTCTGTTAGTGAAATTACTCTAATAGTCCCATTAACACTGGACATACAGATGAGGATAAACAAAGCTTCCCAAAACAGCGTAGTTATAGCCTTATCTTTGATAAAGTTTATTCTAGCCATTTTTGTGCCTCAAAGATGATGGTTTCAAGATATGGATAACATACAGAATAAATATGAAGTTTCTTCGTAAACTTTATCCCCACTGCAACACAACTAGGCTCAGTTGTCCTGTTCCACAATAATTACAAAGTACTTTCAACATTCATAACTCAAGAAACAACCTAAAACTTTTGCCTTTTCCGAACAGTTTATCTATAGTGTATGATTCACTGCCCTGCCAGTGTCACATTTATGGTCATTCTTATGAATTGTTTATAAATGTCAAAACTGCAATAAATTATAACATCATCATCAAGGCATACATGGTTAGCAAACATTTATGGCAATCAGGAACTGAAGCTTCGAAGCTTGTAAATATTTGAAACCACAAATAGACTCTCTCTCTATCCAAAGTCGCACTAAATTAGCCAAATATGTCGTACTTCACTTCCACCACAAAACTCACATCAAAATACGTGCATGAGAAAGTTTAAGTTTATGATAAATTTGGTTTTTCCATTCCATGTTAATTAATGTAATTTGGAACGCAGTTTAACACACACTTTGTAGAAATCCCTGAAAATGTTTCCGAAGTTAGATTTCTGTCAAAACCCCCGTTCATAAGTCATTACTTTCAGCAACTGAATACGTAGTCATTTAGCATGATTCACTAAGTAGTTACTCTCCTTAGAGTGCGTCAGCCTTGCTCATAGTATAATTTTGTTTTCTATTTATAATTTATTTTGTTATAATGCATCAACCTCCGAAGAAAGGTCCATTGTGTTAATTAAATTTATAAAACAGTCAAAAGTATAGACTTCTTTCTTACTGCAACTCAACGAACCAACTTGGCTAAAAAATAAGTATTAAACCAACTAACTAACCATGCATTTAGACCATTGACTTGACTACTATCTATCATCAACGGTTTACAGTACATGGGAATCTGACATGCTTATCTTAAGTTAAACTCACTTTACTTCCTAATAACATTTACATCTATATTTTTATTTTCCACACTTATTATTGCCGTCCTAAGTGAAGTAACTAAAGACGAGAGATTATAGAGTAGAGCAGATCATGTATCAAAATAACTAAACAACATCTGCCTGCTCACTTTAATATAAAAGCTCAATGCCAAATGATCTTGGTTTAACTTGCTTAGCCTTTAATGAGCGGATAGAGTAACTCTGGCTTTAATATCTCGTAAAGTTTAACAGTTTAACTTAACTAAACAAGCCTCTCTATTTTTCTTATCGTAACAACGCAACGCTTCGTTTTTCCATTGCACTAACTAAATATTAAAAGTAGTGACTAATAAGACTATTTGATCATCATATAAAGCTTCGAGCAAATAGTAGTACAGTCCGTAATGTGTAATGTAATAGCACCAAGTTTAAGTACCAAACCTTAGTTTCAGTTTATACTGCATGAAAGGACTGGAAAAGGTGTTGAAGTCGTTAGGATAGACACCAACTGCTATTATTAGTTAAATAGCTAGGTCCATCCGCAGGTTTCCAGGTGTAAGGTTGAGTAAAATCCAGAACGGAGTTTTTGGAATGGATGAGGAATGCTAAACAGGGCTGTGATTCTTCTATGTTTTACAGAATTGGCTTTCTCTGATTGTATTCTATTCTAGGTTTTGGGAATTGGGTTTATCTTGTCGAAGCTCTTATTTCATGTAGCTTCACATTCTCTTTGCAAGGTTTTTATTTAATGATATAGGATTTGGATTTCAATTACTAAGGAAGGTATTTCATCACCTTGTCAAGTAGGTAGCTATAAAGTTTGCTTACTGTTTGAAATGAAAGCTTCTTCTTGGGTAAATGTGCTGGAATAAAAATGCGTTTGGAGGTGATGGACTTTTTATGTTCATATGTCGTGCATAAAGGCAAAGCTCGGCCTTTTTTTAATGTAATGTTTTTGGTTTTTTCTGGTCCGATTAAATCTGCATAACTGAATGTAAACATGAATAGCTGAGCCAGGCTTAAAAAATAAAAGAAAGGGAATGAATAAAAATACAAGGCTTGAGGAACTAAAGGTGAGTAAAAAATGTGAACGAAGACCAATATGAACTAAAAAGGTTTATTTAGTTTCAAAGAGGAGGAAATTTTATTTAGAAAACATACTTTGTTTCATGTGCATGGAGGTACATTGGGAATAGGTTAGGTAAATAGATTCAGATAACCCTGTGCAATTCTAGGATACTTATTTTCTAAATCATGGATTAATTAGTAAAGTGCAGGAATCATAGATTAGAAGGCTTTTAGTTTAATGCAAAAGCGTATTTTCGCTACCCAATGGTACAATATGCATGTCTAAATGTGGATCATGAGACCTTTTATCCATGGAGTGTAATAAATATTTTACTTTATCATGCATATGCAATGCAATACACCCGTACTCGTAAAGAAGGTATGAATGAAGTCCATTCTAAAGCAAATACCATTAAAATGAAATAATATACAATTCAAACAATCACAACTTGCATAAAGACAGTAGTCGGACTATAAAGACAGAGGTTAGCAAGTTAGAAAAATGAAACGCACAAGGTAATATTACTATTAGTCTGTTCTTATACATGCATAACAAAGCAAATTTTTATGATTCATGATTCATACTATTAACAAACACTACAACATGGACATTATAAATAGGGTAGTAATGTGGGTCAGTGGCAAAAGAAACCCTAGAAAAATCCATACTTGTTTTCTAGCGACTATGAGTATGCATGTGTGTGGTTTAACCTTTGCTTTTTTGGTGACATTCATACGAATTTGTAGCTAGAATCAAGCTGTAGACGTCATCAGTTGACTAGGCTTGCCCATTATTGCACATTTTAGATTTTCAAATGAAATGAAATATGCGTGCGGATTATGCATCTTTGGTAAAAGATTTCCAATGCATTGTATTTTATTCTTGAGCTTAGTATTGCTTAAATGACTGAAACTGGGCAATAAAGTGGTGTTAAAAGATTCAAAACTGTCCACAGAAAAAGGATGAGTAGTAGGTAATTCAAAATATCATTCGTTTATTAAATATTTATATTGCAACAAAACCTGAAAAATCTTATCTTCACACAATGAATTTCCGTTTCATTAAAAATCGCTATAATTGCATTGCACTTCGTTATAAAAATGCCTCCGCCACAAGATAATGTTTTTAAAAAAGTTCCGTAGTAAAATTAACCCCAACGGACAGGATGTAATCTCTAAAGAATAAGGTTAATGATTAGACTAAAATAAAGTTATATAAAAAACGGAAGAATTAAAACTCAACTCAGTATTAGTTTAAAGATATATGGAAGTCAGTCACGTCTTGAATCATGAATAATGCGACGAAAAAGAATGGAAGAGTTCTGAATTCTGAGTCAAATCAGACTCAGACTCCTGACAAGAATGGAAAGATAAATTAGATTTAATCGACTCAGTAAATGAACTTCGATCCGCACCTTCAGTCGCATTCAAATCATGAAACTCTGTTAAAGTTTTTTCCGAAGGTGTAGGAGAGGACGATGCTTCTAGCAGACGTCTATCCTCAATAAATGAGGGTTTTGAAACTTCCGAAACTGCAGTATTCGTTGTAGTATTAGATCTGCTAGGATCTTCAGGTACAAGTAAAAAGTTAGATGCAGAACCTGATGAAATATTCGAGGACGTTGTTGGTCCTGTCGTTCTTTTGCTTTCACTAGGGCTTCCATGCTCCTCTCTTGTATTGGACATTCTTGGAAACACGAAGGCGTTGGAGGAAGTGGATTCAACATAGCGAAATCCTCCCGTGTTTGGTAAGCTCGTCTTGGTCCCCGTTGTGGCAAAGGTAACTTTAGGAATGGATGTCCGGGGATGGGGATTAATAAGGGGATTTGACGCAATGTTAGATGTTCCTGGTTCTGCTAAGCGTGAAGTGTTCGGATCACTCATGTCTCTGGCTAGAGATCTAGAAATATGAGATTCGGTAAGGGTTTCCACGAAACGGTAATCCTCAGGGTTACGACGTCTTAGCAGGGGCGTCCTCTCGTCCCCCCCGGAATCAGAATTCTCTGAGGCAGAAGTGTCTGAAAACCTCTCGTTTGGAAATACAACCCTTCCTTTACAGTTTGGACACTTTCTACTCTCCTATTTGCATTGGGTAAAAATTTGGAACATATTATACGCTGATTTAATTGAATTTAAGGTAATGGGTAATTTAATGCGTAAAGATAAGGTACCTTGAGTAGCCACGGGTCAATGCAAACTTTGTGGAAAACTATAATTTATAAAACATTCTAGTCAATGATATGTTTTTTCTTGGATTTATCTGGAGCAATTGAAGAGTAAAAATGTGTACCGTGAGAACACGGCAAAACTCTAATCTCATCCCCTTCTTCATATTGATCAATGCAGATTGAACAAGTATCCTGGGGAATTGAATTGGTCCATTGTAAAACTGGCAGTTTTCTGAGCTGTGAGGAAGACAGTAAAGTTTTTCGGATTCTTCTACGCTCCACTACTCTAGTTGTGACCTGCCAATATAATATAATACCAATGATAATGAATGTTGTACTGTTACTTAATAAATTGCATGCAGTAAAGCTAATTAACCCTGTAACACTCACACTAAAATACAAATAGTGGAACAATTTCAACAGTAATAGGACCGTCACTATCCCAAGACATCCAACGATAACAAAATTAGCTAAAAGTCCTATCGGGAAGTAAGGCTCGTTTTCAAACTTTGCATAATATCTGCAATTAACGCATGAAATTTCAAACAAAATCCCAATAGCATTAGCTTAATAATCTATTGCAAAATATACATTTATCTAACCTTCCAGGGTATGTGTACTTTTGCATCAACATCATCCCAATGTTATCCCCCACAATACAAGCGTAAATCTTTACGCCGACCCAGTCAAACCCTATAAATTTGGGAATAACTCCATTCGTATCATTGGACCCTAGTCGTCTTAAAATAATCCCTGCATATCCTGCATACTGAGCGTTTTTAGCCTTTCGACTAATAGAGCAAAGGGGACCCTCAGTGTTTACTGTGGCAATTAAAATCCATCTATTTGACCAGGGCTGGCTATCATTCATTACGGGGGGTGGTGCTACTTCAGCACAGGCATCTAATGGCATCGATAGTACCATACGACCCTATCAAAAGATAACTCCTTTAATGTCCTGTAAATAATGGTCTGATCGAGTTTTAAAAATAAAATTTTATTTTCAAATACCTCCAATCCATAAGCAGAGGCTGTATCAATCCCAGCCTCTTCCGTTTCAAAGATGGTTTCATTATTTAAATCTGATATTATACTTATCGTTCCTTCCACTTGTATTATTACAGTGGTACCCAAAATAAATCCTGCAACTATTATGTGGAAATTTATGAATGGGAATAGCCAAGGGGCCATTTTTCTACGTCAGGAAATGATAATATTCCTTAGAAATAGGAGCTATCATAATATAACTACTGACATTCTTAGCCCTGCTGGATGATAATAACTAGCACAAATAAATGTACAATGATAATAATATTATTTTGAAAGAGTTATTCAGCTTTTATTTGGATGATTCTTCAATACTGTCTTTGTCATTTGTCACGTTTCCCTTCTATCCACTTTATCCTTTATCTAATCAGCATTAATCTTGCTATGAGTCATTTATCTCTTCAGTTCCGATAAACCTTTCTTAACCTGTTGGTACCATAGTTGAGGAAATCTTGTAAATTCCATTTCAGGACTCGAATTGAACGGTCCATTTATAGTTAGAGATTTTGGATAGTTTTATTCCAACTTAAATTACTCTAATACGAATTTATTTCCGTTCGACCTCATGCCAAAGTATTTGTTTGATATGCGTATTTTTAATTAAGTATAGTAAAATGACAATGACTCAGACTTTCTTATAGAGATTTCTTAAACTAACTACTTTAAACGTACCTAAAAGGGAATAAAAACAAAACCTGGCACGTACTTACATTACATTACACTTGAACAAAAAGTAAAGTAATTTTTATCCTGGCATCCTCTACATATCTACTACTCTCTGAAGAATATGATGTATTTTACTTTATTATCGTCCCGTTCAATACACATTGAATCAACTTGTATTGTGGGTGAGAGGGAGGATGTCTGTTTCTGCGTAGATTATAAAGTGCCATAAACCCTTTCAAATAGTTGTCCAGAATCATATACTATTTTAGTGCACATTCGTTAGTGAGTAAGAATTAGCTTTAAGACATTAGATTAGTGTTTGGGTTGGTTAGACTCACTACACACGTAAACGTGTACTACATATTAACGGTTTAACATATTATTGCAGGCATGCATTAATAATATAAATTGCAGAATGCATGCATTTTTTAACTACCAAGTTTTCAGCATGCGGTTGGCGAAGAGAGGTTTTTCATAATGCTACTATTCATGTTTATGATTATTCACTGCTAGAAATTGAAGTGATGTAGGCCTTTTGGTGGTTTAGAGGTGTTTCAAACTCTGCATAAAATGAATACAATTGTCATAAAAATCACAAGAAATCTTTAAGCTGTCTTCAATGAAAACACCTCGCTGTAATAAGGGGTTATATTTTTCATCAAATCCAAAGTTTTACGATCTCAATTTTGGTCCAGCTTTTCTGGAAAGACAGGAACAATTTTACCCTTCTACTTTTGCATGATAATACGCCAATCAACCCAACTATCAACATTAAATGATATTTTAATGGTAATTAAAACTACTTTTAGAAAGTTTTAAGAAATATTTCTAGGATTTTTATTCAATTCAGATTAATATTAAACATGAAAATTTCCAAACCATTCTTTGGCACTGTCACGATAAACGCATATCGTATTTATATATTCTGTGATTTTAAATAAAATCAGAGCAAACATTTCACAGGGTTACTTATAGCAGTAAGCAAAAAAATTACACGACTTTATCTTTCTCATCCCATTCTTCAATTATTGGTCAGCAAAAGGATATAAAAATCTCATTGGCGTAGAAAATTCATGAAAGTGTAAACTTTCTTTATCCTAGACTGTGTGTGTGGTTGCTGTCATTGTCATTAGGAAGATAGTGTAATATTATGCAAACGAAGTAATAGTTTATAGTAAACGATAAAGTAGCAGTTGTAGTAAACAAATCATCATTTATCATATCAATCAAGCATCATCTAGGTAATAAAAATTGATTTGTAGTGAGAATCGTTGTTGAAAGTAAAACTGAGCTTGAATTGCACACTGTCTGTACTTGTGAATTTTATTATTTTAGTATTATACTCAGTTAAAAATTGCTTGATCCTGCAATACCTGAACATGCAGACTATCATATAAATGGTAAGAAATATGCCGTACCATAATCTCGCACAGACATCACAACTGAAAATTTCTGTATCTTAAGATTTATACGATTCAGTATGTGTACAACAGTCAATAGTACTATATGATTTGGGATAAAGATTTAACAAAGAAATAGCTTGCCTTACAGTGCATAATGAATAAAATATTTAAACACAAAATTTGGGCATCAGTATAAACATTCGATTAGTAATATTTATTGAGTAAAAAGAGCTCCTATATAACCACCTTGGCTAACAAAAAAGACATTTAGCATCCAATACTTTTTAAGTCTTATCCTCGTCCACCCCTCCTACAGCTCCAGCTTCGTCTTCTACATTAGCTCCAGAAATTCCAAGAGATTCAATCATTTGAGATGAAGATGCCCCACCCTTATCAATTAAAGATAAGCTGTTGGGATCCTCACGACCGTTATTTGATAAGCAGTTAGAAATTGACTCATCTCGAGGTAAGCTTTCAGAAATCGTAGTAGCATCTGAAGAAGAGGATAAGTTATTTTCCTCAGTAACATCCAAACTACCCCCAAGACTTGAAGAAGACAAACCCTTTTTGGAACCACCCACTGACGTGGCAACGGTTGCCCCAGCAGTGGTATCCACGTCATCCCCCACACTTCGACTACTTCTAAAAGCTCTCAAACCCCCTAAGCTCGTTAGCTGCCTAATAAGTGTTACATTATCCCCACAAGGGCTCTCTTCAGTTCTTGTGGCCGAGGCTACAGAACCCGGACAATCTAAGCATGTTTCTAATAATTGCTCGACTACTTTGGTCGTTTCCTCGCCCGATTTTAAAGAGAATAGCTGAACCCGACCTTCACGTTCTGCCTCATCCTCTTCAAATCCAGACAAGTCTGGATCTCGAGGTAGAAATGAGGTTGAACAATAAGAAGTCACACAATGACTAGAGCCACCACAGTCTGCTGAGGTGACGTAGTTAAAATTTTTCTGGAACCGTTTTAATTGCCAATCTTGTTGACTTTTCGAAGTCTCGTCTGTTATTGTGACAAGGCAGCATTTCCCTTTGTTAGAGTTGCTGCTGTCCTCGCCACTATCAGTGTGATGGAAAGGGGTCTGGTTTTTTAGATCATGGAGGTTTAGACTATTGCGATTTTTGGGTGACTGGGACAGTTCTAATAGAGGATCTACATCCGTGCTAGGGTTTCGACTGTCGTTATGACTAGGTTGGATACTACAGCGTCTACGATTCGAACCGTTTCGACGGGGATGGGGACGGGGGGAGTATTCACTGTCCTCTGTTTCTTCCCGATCGTTATCGGTAGGTAGCTTGACCCTCTGCATGCAATTTGGACATCGCCTAGACCTCCTCCAATAGATAGAGTAATTAGATTAGATATTATATTAGTAATTAGAGTCATAGATAGGTACTCTTAAATCAACTAACTTTAGTAGCCAGGGGTCTATACAGTCTGGATGAAATGCTAGAAAAAAACATAGGTTGTCGTATTAACAATTAACTATATTATTTTTAGTTATAACAAGTTTTGTTATACCATGAGAACAATTTAAGATTCTAATTTTTTCATCATCTTTGTAGTCTTCTTGACAAATAGCACAAGCCATCCATGGATCGGTCGAAACCCAGTTTTTTATAGGAATTAGCAGCAGCATTGGCCGCGTCAGTCTTATCTTTCCAGGATGTACCCATCGCTCAAATCTTTGGCTGAAGCGGTGAGGTAAACGCTAGGATAAAAGTTTCTCAATAATAAAAGCTCAAATCTTATAAGTACTTGAAAAGTATGGTTTTAGTTTGGAAAATGGGTCCTACCATTGCAACGATTGTGCAGCATATTTGGAACCAAAGAACTAAAAACATTGTGACCAATAAAAACAGAACTATTCCAGCAAGAAAGTAGCATAATATTTGATAGAAATGATCCTCTTCAAACTTCAAGTAGTATCTATAAGTTGAAATAACTCAAATGAACTTACAATCCACCCCTTTAACGCTACTTTCAAAGAACCCTGTTAACTTACTTGTTATCAGGGTATGAGTAGTTATAACGAAGCAGATATCCGTCATACTCGCCAACTACAACGTGATTAATTCTGGCAAGTGGGAACCGCATGATATGCCAAGGAATAATGTGAGAATTATTTGTTCCAATATTTTGGACAATTAGTCCCGAGTATCCTGCCGTTTGAGCATTTTTCGCCTTTGTAGTTAGATCACAATCTAAAATCTATATAATCACAATCCATATAATCACAATCTATGCAATCACAATCGAAAGAATTAATATATAACTATATAATCACAATCGCAAGAAGAATCCACTTTCTCCGAATCTCCGTTTCGTTACTTTCAATAGAAGTGGGGGGAGCTAGTTCGGGAACCTCACAGGCGTTTATTGGATTTGAAGATACTAAGTAGCCCTTTAAATAAAAAACAAAAGTTACCGATGAAATGCCAATTAATTACAACTATCAGTCTCAAAGTGTTTAGATAATCTTGTGAGTTTTCAATCCCTTTACTTTGGACTGGAAAGCATTCTCAGAAAATCATTGATTAATATTTAATTGAAAGACCTCGAGATGATCACTCATAGAGCGGATGTTCCTTTCCTGGATGATTCTAACGATTTCCTCCGTCTCTTCAGAAATAACTGTAAGGGTCCCTGACGCAAAATTATATGGCGTAGGAGCTGCAAGACTTGAAACAAGACAGAGATTTATCAAAGTTTCAAGATTTAATCTCATGTTTCCCGTTGGGAAAATCTATAAAGGGCTACATCAAGAGATCAAAGCTGAGATTGCAACTTTTATGCTTCATATTCCTGTTGATTAATCCGTTGATCAAAGAAATGACACTGGGCTAGTGCGCATTCATCTCACTAAAAATAGTTAATAATTATTGCACTTTGACTAAAACCTTTCCCCATTATCCTCTGCTTCTGCTAACTGAACCCCGAACTCCGAACTACTGCGGATCGATACACATAGAAGGGTACCTTTAAGTTAAGCTTGGCATATATTACTTACACTACGACTTTTATTGATTGGTTGTTAATAAAAAATGCAAAACGTCACTCCGTTAGAATCCTAATGAAAGTGATTTCTCAGCTACTTCTTCATTATTATACTTACTAACACAGGCTTGAACAACTTCTACTTAAACTCATCTACAATTGGCACATGTACTTGAGAATAATCAAGCGATCCAACAAAAGTTTTCCTATTCCAAATGTTCATTTCGCAACAATTATGCAATGAAAATACTTTTACAGTTCTGGTTAAAAGCTTTACACCAAGATCAGTAGATTATGCCTGTATTTTCCTTCATCAACCTTAATAAAGGATTATGAGAATGCAACTAACTCCTTATAATCTATCCTTCCTTGTCTCCCAGTCAGATAAGACATGCATAGATAAGTGTAGAAACTTAATAACTTTTAAGCCTTTTTAATAAACTCAAGATTAAGATTTCATGCAGCTCTCAACAAGGGGTGTGGATTCTTTATAAAATACTATCTCTCTACGGAGTTTGGTTTTTATAGTTTTGTTTCAATAGATTTATTCAATGCTAGGGCAAAGATAGGAAGGAAGTGAAGGAGCTTAGTATCTAGGAGAAAGTTGATCTTGGGGTTCAACTCCTACTACTGATGTTCAAAAGAGAAGGTGCGCTTTTGGGATAATTCTGTTAACAAGATCTCCACAAGGGTATCACCCTATCTTGACTTGTACATAAGGGAGTATTCGGGTATTATGGCAGAGTTTCCAAAAATCTACAGAGAAAGTTGTGACGCATGTCTCTCTTCTTCCATAAAGAGAAAGTAAAAGACGAGGATGAGATTTCGTAGAATTCCAGATGGATAGAAAACTCAGAAAAAGGACAGTTTCATCGGGTTATGTAGATACTCAAGCTAAAGCATAAGATAGAAAAGAGTTGATAATTCATCCCGTATCATTTATATTTATAATATCATTAAAAACTCGGTTAGAGTAGAGACGAGAGTTCTATTGAAGGACTTTTGTTTCAGAATATTATTTATTCGTTGGCTGGTACAAGATAATGAATTTCTTTGATACAACTATTACAATTAACTATTAATTTGTAGTCAAACTACTAAATAAAATTTATTGTGAGTTCTTTTCCAAAGAAACCTGGATACTGGATGGATGGAAGCCTGCATTGCCTCTGATACATGCAAATTAAGGCCAGAAATGAGCCTGTCCTTTGTCCTAATTACTAAAGTTGCATATTGCATAGTGAATCCTTTAGAGTTAATATAATATTGTATATCTTTGCATGAAAAAGGCTGGCACCATTTTTTGTTTAATTTAATTTAAGACCTTCCATTAACAACTATTTCTTCAGAGAACTAGCAGGATATTAGCTAAACTATTAGCAGGAGATCAAAGAATAGTTTCCTAACAAATCTGCTCTTCCTAATATTAAAAATGACTGCTTGAAAAAACTATGTACATTTTTAGATTTAACTTCAGGGATCTACATTATTTGGCAAGGAAAATAAAATAAAACTAGAACATTGCCAATAATACGTATGCATTTTATTGAGACAGTATTAATAGGTAAAAGGAGAGCTTTTAACGAGTTCTGATTCAATTGATCGGAGACGCCTTACAATTTTTTTTTACTTTGACTCCATATAATTTAATTTCTCTCTACTTCCACTTAAAGTTCTTTAAACATGTTTACGACGAAGTAGATATCAGGTTTCAAATGATGAATATGTTTGCACAATATCCTGCATGGAGAGCATACTTTTGATTAAATAATATTGATTTTATGACAGCAAGCGTTTTACATAATCCCGTCTTATTTCGAGGTCATAAGCAAGCAGGAATACTTTAAAAGACAACCTGTTGAGACGTAATAAAGAGATCAAATACAATTGAGATCATTAAGTTCAAAGTATGGGATTTGATGATTTGTAATGGCACTTCATGCAGTTACTCCAGTGTGGTTAATGGCTAAGCAAACTTGCAGAAAGATATATTCAATTAAATAAGCCACCCAGAGTGATTGATTATATCTGGAAACTGTCTTTATATCCTTCTTCTAAAAGAGACCTTTAAGTTAATGAATACGAGGGTTCTTTTTGATCCTATTACTTATTCCCTTCCCTATTACTTTTGACTTTTTACATCAATATAATTATAGCGTCCCGAGTTGAGCTCCAAGGATTAAAGACTGAAATTAAGTTCTTTTATTACTTTTGAAGTATTCTGGAATATGAAATTGTCTAGGATTTTATGAATTCACGGTATAAAAATAACATCTTCATGTGGATTATTGCATTCCCTGCTGAGAAAGCTGTGTTATTTCATCCTCTCTTAAATTCCAAGAATATAAATTCTATTGAATAACCCATCTCCTTCGTTAAACATACAGAATAGTAAACTATAATTCAGCAAGGTATATCCTTCAAATGCAAAGGCTTTAATTTAATTTTATTTAACTATCAATAATGCGAATGATACAAGAATTTCATAAAAACAGCATATTATTTCTTGTTTTAACTTAACTAAACTTCATTATAAATTATTATTTTATTGTAAGCTACAGTAGACTTGAATCGTCGTTTTTTGGTATAGATGCCATATTTTTATCCTGTTTTTTCCTCAGCCAATTTGATCGTTTTTCCTTCGCTTTCCGTTTGTCATCTCTACCTTTCTTGCCAGTAACTATGTCTAGTTGATCCGAAAGCACTTTCCTCATGTTTATCTGTTTCGGGTAGAATATTTAGGTTATTAACATTTAAAATTGCAAGCCTATCCATAGTTGTATATTATTTTTGGAACGTATAAATTATTTCCGACCTTCCCACAAGGTATTTTTAACGTCTCTAGTGCTATTTAATAGCTATGGTCATGTCTGTTTCGGCTTTAAAACCCAAAATATCATACAAAATGCATTTTATCCTGAACTTACATCATCTGGAATGCGAACATAGCGAAGGTTTTTCCCTTTCAAGAAGAATATTTCGAATCGGCTAGTCTCCCCATTTGCTTTCACCATGCGGACTTGACTAAGGGTCAGATTCATGAAACTACATGGAAAAGAAGCAGGAGATAAGCAATGACATCAATTAATAGCATATTCATAAGTGTCTTATCTTACCAATCAATAACGATAAGCTTGCCATAAACGACCAGTTCATTTTTCAATTCCACAATGATCTCTCTCCCTTCAAGACCTCGGATAAGGGGAGCAAGGGTTTGGCAAAATATTGCACGTTCTCTTGCTCCCGTTATATTAGAGCCCATGCTATTCTTGAGAAAGTTGGTATTTTTTGGATGGAAAGAGTAGCTAATTTGAGCACTTTATTGACGTTACTATTGCTTATTTTTTATTAGTTATCTTGTGTTTATGCGTGTATTGCTGTTTTGCTGTGTATGTAGAATTCCTTACGCGGTTTTTAGTTATCATCAGTCCAAAACTCCAATGGATTAGTATAAAGGGTTGCTAGCATAGACAAAATACCACTGGGTTGGTAGCTTTACTGAGGAATAGGGTGGGATAGGATTTTTGCATTGCATTGTAAATGTAATAAATAAAGTTCCCGTGATGAAGGTTTTTTAACTTTCATGCAAAGTTAAGGTTTTAAACTGGGTACATATTTTATAAAGTTTGTATTAATGTAATATAGCCCTGTGAGGGATGATATGATGCAGAGGATTAATGCTGAACTTTCTCATGATATGCAGTAAGTAATTGACACAGTACAGAGTACTTAATTTAACTTTTCGACACACAATTATGACGTAATTACATTTTAATGGTTGAGTTTAGTTGTAATTACATTACGGGTGGATTTGTTGAAGTCATTTTCCTATTATTTTATGATTGTATTGCAAGTCAGGACAGCGTGTTATGTTGATTTAAAGCAAAGTCTTTTTAAAAATCTTGGATTTAAAGGGTTTGTCGTTTTTGTCCGATCTTGAACGTCAAGAAAATGTAACTGCGCTGCTGAATTGCTATTTTGCTGTGAAGCTTCAGGTAATTTTATTTCCAGAACAACTACAACTACTAATGCATTTTTTTCAAGGCGGTGCACCGCCCTACTACCCAACCCAACCCAACCCAACCGCGGTGGCACTACTTTGGACTTCAATAATGAAAGAAATTAATGATGCAGAAGAGGAATATTAATGCTTTCCTAACCACCTCTTATTGTTAATTTTCATGCGCGTAAAACCTGATCATGATTTCAATAATATCTATGACCAATATTCTTCGTAATTCAAGCGGAACATGTTTAATACATTGAAACAAAACACAAGGACCTTTTCGACTACAAACGGATGTAAACGTATCTATATTACTACCATTATTACAGGGATACCGTTTACAATTTCAATAATACTTAACTGGTTATGCATGGAAAACGCATAGATTGTAAATAATAAACGTATACAAGAAGGTATACATAAAATTCGTAATTTTTCTTCGAATATTGACTATTCCATTTTACATCACAATTTTTTAAAAGCAAGATAGGAAACTATCATATCCACTGACTCACAAAGTTTCAATTAACAATGCCTACTACACTAATTTAATCCTAGTTACAAAGTTTAAATGTCTTTTGTGGACGTGTAAATTAGTCACAAAGTAAAAAAAAGATTATTTGAAGATGCTGTATTGAAAAACGATTATCATAATAACTCTGCGAACATTAAGAATTTTTCATCGATTTTGCAATAGCGAATAGATGGAAGGAAAAGTTAATACGAACACATGTAATCAATGATAGAAACTTAATTTAGTTTTACAAAAAATGGCAACTTGTAACAACTGCTAACTTATCACACTGTAGGATTATCAGAAGTCACGATGGAGGATGAGATATTATTTTTTGTTCCAACGTGAGATTGAGGAGAGGGTCTGTCCCCTTCTAAGCACGAATGGCTCTGGCTATGCGTTGGAACAAACGTCGGTGGCACTTGTTGAGACGAAATTGGACTAGATTCACTCTGGAGACTAATAACGTTAGGATTTTCAAACTCTACCTCAGGGACATACACAGCATTGTCATTAAATGAGGTGAAAGTGTTTGCAGTTTCCTGTTTTTGCTGTTCTATTTCTCCAATTCTCTTTTTAAGCACTTCGCTTGTATGATGAATTTCTGCCAGGACTGACACACTTCTATGACTTGGACTAACAGGCTCGTTCCTAGAGCAAGTACTTTGACCGCTACTAACGCTGGTCATAGAAGAACTATCAGAATCATTAGCACCACTTCGCACTCCTCCACTTCTTCGCGATCTGTCGTTTTGGTTTTCCTATATGGACATGCATATATAGTTATAATGCTAGGTAAAATTCCTCATAAAAATACACGGATTATATTATACGTAAACCCACTTGAGTCTGAATAAAAGTGCCTTCGCCAGAAACAGGATTTTCAGAACTTGACGCTCCAGATGTTCCTAAAAGAGGAGCTGATTCGTCCTCCGTGTCTGTATCTGAATCTCTAAAGCGTTCATCAGCTACAACAACTTTTCGTTTACAAATTGGACATACTCTTCGTCCTTTAGTCAACCTAAAAAATAATAATACTAATAATACTAATAATTTATAATAATTGTATATTATTATTATTATATAAAATTCACGTAAAGTATGGCAGTAAAATAGCAGAAAAGCACTTACCACGGGTCAATGCATTTCACGTGAAATCCTAAAATACCAAACTCTCTGTAATTAAGTACTATAATTGTATTTATAAGCTAGAAACTAAACTAGGTTCATACCGTGACAGCAAGGCAGCACTCGGATTTTATCATTCTCCACGAAATCCTCTAAACAGATAGCACATGTCTCGTAAGGATCGCCTTTGGTCCATTTTGAAATTGGAATTTTCTTCAAGGCGGACTGGGGCAGCTTTCTTCTTCGAGACCGTCTTCTTTCTCTTATCCATCGAGTGACCTGTTGCCACAACTGTAATTACAGGTATGAAACCAATGGTAAAATTAATCGCTATAAGCGAAGACAAGTCACAAAAGCGCATGTTAAAAATTTAAATCAACCCAGACGGATTATTACGAAGCAATTTATTAGGTTAAGTCCAGCCAAAATTGATTTTACTTACCATGAAAAAAATCATAGTTGTGAAACAGAGACCAACGACGATCGCGAAAGGTAACACGTACCCATTAATTGAAAAGTCGTCTTGTATTCTTATGAAGTAACTGTAAAAAACAGAACACAGTAAACGTCACGGACATATGGACCTCGTTTACTTAAGTTAGTCTAAACGCAAGTAGATGCATAACTTACTGGCTCTGGTTATTACTTGTATACGTATAATTGCTCAAAATTACACCGTCGTACTCGCCCACAAAAGTCGCATAAATAATAAGCTTTGAGGGGTCCTCAACTCCCATAGCATCAGTTAAATTGCTCCCCACATTGTGAATAATAATTGCTGTGTATCCTGCGAATCGAATACGATTTCTTTTTATTAATTTATTACTCATTCGATTTATGTTAAATAATCTTTTTTAATTTTAAGCTTTTTTACCAGCATTCTGAGCGTTTTCTATTTTCGATTGAAAGTCGCACGCATCTGGATCTTTCCGGTGTGATCGACGAGCAAGTAAAATCCAGTGGATCGGGTAGTCAGGGTTCGGAGGGTAGATATTCGGTGGTAAGTCTACCGGCTATTAAAAGTAAAAAAAACAAGGATCAATCGAGCCTAATTCATGATCTTGCTGACTTTTTCACTGTTTTAATTTTTACCTGACATGCTGACGGTGGGTTAGAATATACTAAATACCCCTGTGCACAACAACGGATAATATTTCAGATAAACCTATACTGCAGTGATTAACTTATATACCTATATATATTTTACCTGAATGCCATAAAATGAAAACCTCTCCGGAATAAAGCGGGCAGGCAAGTCTGCGATATATGCTATTGTATCATTTGAGTCTTCTGAAACTATCGAAATCCTAGCAAAACTTGTGCAAGGAAGGTTCCATAGGAAAAGTTTAAAAAGAAGACCAACCACGAGTTTATGGTCTAGTAAAGTCATCTTGTTAAAAGTTTTTGGAGGGTAAGATTTAAGAATTTTACGCACAAAAACCATACGGTCACGTCACTTTTCATATCATGAATTCACTTCTTTACGTCTACATTCTATACCGGATTTGCGGGACTGTTAGGCACTAATATTTTACGCTTCAAGAGACTGGCGACTAAAATTCTTAAAATTATTGGAAGTTTTTGACTTCAGCTTTGGTCAAGTTTCAGTTGTCCTTTTTCATAGTATTCAATCTTCAATCGTCCTTTTCAATGCAACTGCCTCTGCGGCAGTGATGCGGTTTTTAGGAACATCTGAAACAAAAAAGGACAATTCTCACATGAGGTATTTTTATACAAAATATACAGCTTATTCAGAAGATAAGAAGAACAGATTAGAAGACCTGAAGCTTTTCAGAAGATTTAGTTTGAGTCGAATGAATTCCCGATTCGGAGGGATTATATATAATTGATTAGATCAGTAGATAAAAAACATAACTAGAACTAGCAAAAATTAAAAGCAAGCATCCAATATGCATAACTAAACTATTGATTGCAATTGGAATAGACTGATTGAGTAATTCGTTATGAAAAAGGGAAAATACTCTCCGCAAACCAGTTTCACCAGAATTCAATAGTTAATTGTGCAATAAATCTAAAGTTAGTTAATGTCACTGTTAATAAATATTATGTCTACTACGACTACGACACAGTCATGCATACGATGTACAACATAATATACAGAGTGGAGAGTAACTAACTAAAATGCATGTCCCTGTCCCTTACCGTTAATTCTAAAATGTAGCTCTACTACTGGAACTGAAATTACTTAGAGGAACCAGAACAAGAACTTCTCTTGAGTTAAATTCAATGCAACGACAATCTACTATCAAATTATCGTCCTTTTCTGTCCAAACTACACAAGTCGTCATATTTGCATTTTTATTATTTTATATAATTGATATTTGAACTGCATCCTTATACTACTCCCTCGAACCTTGAGTTTGAGAAGTGGAAAAAATACCAACAACAACAACGGTTATAAATACATCCTTATACAATTAAAGATAATTTACAAACGAGAGCCAACCACATAACTATGTTTGTATGGCTTCTCGCCTGGCAAAAAACATTCTTCCTACTAAACTTCCGGTGTCAAATGTCAATCAATAACTCAACTGCCTGCCTACAACCAATGTGCCATCAATCACACATCTTCGTCATGTCGTCCCACTAACAACAAAAGCTAATCCAAATGACAAAGACGAATAAATAAGCCATGGCAGGACTTGAGCTCTGTAAATTGCAAGCAAAGAAAAACACACCTCTTTGCATGAATTCTTTACGAATGATGGTATTCCTTTGGTAGTTAGCTACCTAATGATAATGAGAATTAACTAAACTAAATGAAAAACTCCTGCCTGCCTGGCCGAAATCCTTATGGCGTAAGCGAATGGTATTATTATTATCTACATGCTTCTTACAAAGAGCTCAACTCTCGTTAAAAAAACAAACATTATCATTATCATCATTTCCTGTACAGTGAGACTAATATTAAGATTAAGATGTTTTTATGTCCATTTTTCTCACACGAACGATCCAACTGTAATCTACCGTAATGAAGCTGTCATCCTCATCCTCATCAGTCTCTAATATATTTATTACCAACTGAAGAATAGCTATGTACATAGAACTGAGAAACACTTTCCAGGTTCCATCCAGACCCAAGTTAGAAGTTACAGTTAGAGTTACAGACCCTCATCATTTCACATTTGAAATTTACCGTATTTCCCGAATTAATCCCCCTGGGGCTTTATTATTTCGAAGGAAAAATTAGAAATTGTATTAACATGGAC